>KN831792.1:175413-253071 GCA_000827355.1 Hebeloma cylindrosporum | reverse complement strand
TTAGGTACCTCTCGCCAGCAAGCGCAGTCCAACGCCCAATCGGTTCAGCCACCACCTGCATACGAGGCGTAGCACGGCGTCGCATACATACTTGTGCTGCTTTCCATGGTTAGAGTCGGAACGGGAAGGTGGTGTGGTGGTGGTGGTTGAACGTTGAATGTCGAACGAATGTTGATAATCAAGCAGATCTCGCTTCATTTAAACTCCGCCTAGTGTGCCGATCTGCCAACAATAGATCAATTACCTAATGACGGCACGACGGCATTCCTAAAATGGTTGGGACACTATAATTTCTGCGCGCCAGCCAAAAGTTTCTGCGCAACTTGAACATATTTCCGCGCACCAAATAAATTTCTGCGGGTAGACTGAATTTTTCCGCGCAATGAAATATAGTTTTTGCGCACTCATGTAGATATTTCCGCGCACATCTAACATTTCCGCGCACTGAACTTATTTCCGCGCAAGTGTACAATTTTTTTCGCGCACAAGAAATGTTTCTGCGCACCGTTATTTATATGTATTTAATACTTCCCCACTTGGACGGCCATATCCTCCCTCGGAATAGACCAAACGCCCAGCGATCAAGGTCCGCCCAATCAGAGGGTAGTAATGCGAGGGTCATGGGTGGGGATGATAGAGTCCTTTGTTCGAGATGATAAGAAATTAACCAAACAAAAAAAGAAAAGATATCCAAGAAAAACGAGATGGAAGAATGCAAATCCACAGCACGAGAGAGTCGCGATGGGGAAATTTCTCGCGGATATAGTACTTCGCCCTTTCTTGTGAAAGGACCTCTGGCACCTGAACGATCTCGAGGTGGACATTGGTGGATGAGATTCGGCCACTATTATATCTCGTTCTGACGGTATCGAGCGTCTCCTGGGGAACGTTTGGTACGACCAGGGCGGCGAGAGCCCAACGAGAATGGCAGTCCAGATCTGTGCTATCTTTTATCATCTAGCACCGTCACGGTTTGTCACTAAGGACGCGTACAAGGCGTCTAAATCTCCAATTCTCTATTCTTCCCTTGACCATCAGTCGGGAGGGACATCGGGGATTGACTGACGACGGCGACAAGGTGATGGATATTTGTGAGGAAGCACTCGGCAAGTGGGGGCACGGTATAGAGTACGACATCCCAGGGCGCCCTTCTCCAACACCGGAGCCAGAACCACTAGGCATCGATGCCCGCCTCCAATCTCATACCCCAAACGATATGACCGTTCCTCCGACCAGCAGCACAACCGCCAACGCTAACATTAACATTGGCACTGTCGGCCCTTACGAAGGACCACGGCCTCATAAATGCCTGCTATACCACGTCTCCCGTTTACCATGGGGATTGAAGGGATAAGGGCGAGAACTGTGTCGTTTATCGTCGCTAAAGGTATAATTGAAGGGCAAGAGCCAATTCGAGATTGATGCGGGAAGGCAGCGGAACTTGAGCGTATGGGTGCAAGACCACTCGAAGACGACGAGTGTTGCCTGTGGTGGCGAAGGTGCTATTCGCATCTAAATCCACAGAAGTCGTATGTTCCCTCTCGACGTCGACGAGCCCGACCCCAGCATTTATCGTGCAGGCGACGAAAGTGGGATAGTCCACCAAGTCTAAACATCGATTTTTTGCGTTTCCCCATCGTCTTCCTCTTTCTGGCGGCTTCTATTATTGGTCGCACTGCGACCGGCAACGCTCCAATTATTTTCGCCGGCGAGCGTTCCTGGGCGTTCCATTGACAGAAGGTAAATTGGGAAGAACGAAAGGAGGAGCGGCGCGTCCTCATTTCAAGCACAATCGTCTTTCCCGGCAGGGACTTAACGAAGGTTAAGATTTGGGTCCTTCAAGGTATCGCTGGGTAGGCTCTCTGGGGAAGAAGAATCTAAGCCATTCTCACCGTAATTTATAGCTTCCCTGTATTATTTCTCCGTGCACCTCGTCGTCCAACGTGCCCTGTCGGTCATCCTCCTGGTCGAGAAGCCCTTCCAGGGAAGTGAAGCTAGTGAAGCTCCGTTTGTTCATATCGTGACGTGGGGCTGCGGGTTAACTGCGCTTCCTGGTTGTCGTCGCTTTAACTGGGAAGAATTGTGTAGGTTGCATCGAGGTTCCTTGGATCTGAAACGGCAGCAGGCGAGTTGTAGTTCAAACAAGTTCAGTTCTGAACACGTCGCGACAAATTCTTGTCATGTGAGAAAACAATTCTCACGATCAAGATCAGAGGCTAGAGCCCAGAACGTTTGGGCCCCAATCGCAATCTTCAATCATTCCTACACAAATCCTACGGTGACGGTGTGTACTATGTTGACTTACCCAGAGAAAAGAAAAAAATGAACTCACTAAGTATTCATCCTTGCTCTTTCTACAGGGATGAAGGTTGTCCGGCCTGAGCGATGCGTCGTCTTGGATGGCAATCCATGTGATGCTTGTATCAAGGACATCGAACTCGAAGAGGAGATATGAAAACTTCAATAGCAGAGACATGAACGCCGATCTGATATCAAGACCATACACATCAAACGCCGCGCGCTTCGTACAGCCATGAACGAAAACCATGATCGCCTCATCCACAAATTCCCGCCTGAAATCGTCGCTCTTATCTTCATTCAATATTCCTGTCCCAGTGAATTTCTCAACGCATCTCAATGGGCCCACCCGTTATATCTCGGTGCGGTGTACCAGAAATGGCGAAAACTGGCTTGGGCAACCCCGGGGCTTTGGAGCTCGTAACATATCCCGAAATAAATGCAAGGCCATACATACTCTTCCGGCGTTATCCCGACACCGACAAACCATACATATTGTGCGCCTCATTGTTCCCGTCCTCCCCGATTGTTAGATCTCACCGATACCTGAGAATCCGGGAAAGTATGGCATCAAAGTCTCAATGCCGGACAAAATTCTCGTGTGAATGTTGATTTTTTTATTCGCAGGGTTGTTGGAGTAAAGGCCTGTTTCAATTGATGCGATAACTAACTGGACAAAGAAGATATCCCTAAGGTTCATGAATACGGGGGGTTGGGGTTTTCATGGTAGGAGGGATTATTAGGTTACTTCAAAGTCCAAGCGCTAGGAAGGTCGGAAGCTAGGCTGCACAAGAGTTGAATTCTGGTGAACTGCCGTCGTAATTAACCTTCATTTTTTGAGTCCACTACCCAGCGAACACGTGTAATACAGCATTCATAAATGTCGCAAACGTGAAGGTTATGGAACGTAGACCAATGAACGTCGGCATCATAGGCCCACAGCGCATCATATCTCCGCGAAGCCAGTTTGTTTGAGCTTTGCCACCCTGTGGCGCAATAGTAACTTGCGCACGTTCGAGTTCTGAGGAAATCTTCGATGCTGTGAGTATCCACTGACCGAGCTCAATTATGATGAGCCCACTTTCATGACGGCGTAGAGTGCATCCATCCAAATTATGCACCACCACCAGCGATTCCGGAGTTTGAGGACCTTCTCCCCCTGACAAGCGGCATTTCAATTCACGACAGTCGATCCTGATTGGCTTCCATTTGGCTTAACAAGCAGGAACCATTTTTCACCTTCCCGAAATAGGCGATCATGCCTCGATTTCTGGACCATTCCCCGAAATGGAGAAAGGGAAAACAGAGGAGATGGAGGCGTCAGATCTACAGATCGCAGGAGTCTGATCATTCATTCTACCGCGCGGGATTTCCCGCCGATTACCGTTTTAGCGCCTGCTTTATTGGTTCCGGTCCTACTCCTGTCGACGGGTAGATGTCGAAGGACCCTGAACCCTTTAGAGGAGAGGGGACACTCGGAGCGTCTGATTATAAGCAGCTTATTACAATATGGGAAGGAAATGACATGTAGCAGAACCTCCTGTCCTCAAGGCGTTACGAGAGAATCGCTGGTTGTGGGGTGTACGCGTCAGGTGCAGAACTCAATTATCAGAACAGTTACAGGGGATATCATCGAGGATGATCATGATGCTTCGCCTTGTGACTGTCGCAGAGCCAGTCTTTGATCCTTGCTGGGTGATAGAAATAGTTTCTTTCATTAGTCTTTCCTGCATGTCATGGCTCTGATCTAAACAACCCCTGGTCGCCTGAACAGCTAGTAGAACCTGGAAACGCTTGAAATAGCGCGAATTCAATAATAAGCGTATATATATGCAGTAAGGAGGGAGTCTCTGAGCTTTATCTATCTATATTTCTGACGATCTATCAATGTAACTATTTCAAGTTCTGACGATCCATCCGTTTAACTATCTCACGAGTCATCGTACAGGCGCCAGCTCTAGACCTGCGATATTAAGAGCTCTAACAAATGGTTTGGAACTCCAAGCACGAGGCTGAGGCCCAGTTCCCGAGTCCCAACTGCGTTCAATAATATAACACGCCTCATCTCTCCAGGATCGGGGTTACGCACGGATGACGATCGAAGTGACCTTCTCTCACAAAATTGAATATTCGGAGCGTAATAAATTATGGACTTCTATCGGGTATAAATTGCGTGGAGCATCCCGGGTCGCTGGATATCGGGTCCGGGATAAATAGGATGGTAGTGACCCGAATTCAATCGAAATTGAAACCCATGGCTATGGTCACCAAGATCGGACGCGGCCTCGCGTCCATGCCAATGGTACCTTTACGTTCTTCTCACATCCTGGACCTCAATGCAACCCATGATTGAGGCGAAGATGCAGGAGATATGGGACAAAACCAGCTTTGAATGTCAGATAACGCACGGATAAGATTTAAATCGCCACTGGACCTAAGCTTTAGACAAGGGACCGTGGAGATATATATATATATAATCTATAAATGCTGAGTTGTGTCATATACACTATGGTATGTGTTGCGTCAGTGGACGTTTGGATCCACTCTCCAAGAGATAAACTCCCGCGTATCATGTGGGTGTATCGGGCCCGTCATGCGTGTACCTCCCAGGAATTTGGAAGAAGGGGGGATCGGTCAAATAAACCTTGGACCACCCCACCGTTCAGATGCTCGTGCCCCCACTGGCAGAATGGAGGCGCGCACCGGATTCCTGGTCACATAGATAGCTATTATCGTGTACTGGACTCTGATGAGATCGGGATACGATAGACGAGGCTATTTGGAAAGGGAAAGGGTATAGATGCAAGCTTCACCTTTACCAGTAGTACGCAGCCGTGGATGGGGTCTGGCTATTCAACTGGAATATATCCTGGATACCCTAGACGTCCTTATTTTTCAATTACGACGCGTGTCAAGCATTCGAGGGATCGATGGAAGTAATCGTGCGTTGAGCGTTGATGGCGCCGGTGACGACATACGTATACACAACGTACACGATACATACTTACCGGCCAATCGTCGATGACGTTCCTCGGCTGCTACGGGCCTTGCGGCGTATCGTTCCGACAGGAAATGAAAAGAGCAAAAAAATTCAAGATGAAAAATGTTGATATGAAATGTAATGTACTTAATGTAGCGGATTTTTGATCAGCGTTGACCGTGTAGACAGGACTCGGTAACGAGGACGGGATGATCATGATGAGGGATCTCTCTGATAAGTAGTATGTGAAATTTGGAATTTCTGCAACCACGAGATAAGAGAAGAGGCGGGTTAGGTAAAGATAGGGCGGGTTGTATGGTATCTTATCTTATGTTATGTGGTGCACCTTGATTGAGTGGCCGGTGTGAACGTCGTTTGGTGGATATCATCGGTATGTATATACATAGGGTGGAATATTTGCATATTGGCATCCCTTGAAGCGATACGGTGTAAGTACGGCAGACCTCGAGGGTACCCGTCGACCGACCGACAAGCGCATCAATCATCATCGTGTCGGTACTCACTTACCTACCTACCTACGGCTTAGGGCCCCATTTCTCAATTCCGGGTTACATTTTACTCAACGATCATGATAACGGTATATTGCCGGCATTAAAAAGTTGATGGCTTGTGCCATTTTTAGCCGGGGGGAGGATCGATCGAACTCTTATTCCTTCCTGAGTACATATGTAACGTGCACAAGTGGCGATGAACCCTCGTTTTTTTGACTTCCTTCTTGTTTGTTGTTTCTTTTTGACAGTGACAATGACATGATGGCGATTGACGATTGGCGATCGGCGATTCGCGATCAAAACGTCAAAGAGAGAGGGAGAATTGAAGACGTCCATTTTCAGTCAATCACTTGTCAATTGTTCACGCGTTCACGGTTCTGTACTTATGTGTGGCGTTGTTCTGTGAGGTTCCTGTGTCAGGAATACGTATGGGCTTGGAAGGAAGCGATGGCGATGGTATGTATAGCTTTTTACATATTTACATAAATTTGAGTACGCTCCTTACGGAGACTGCAACGAGATTGACCCTTTTTTTTACAATTGTCGGCGATAACACGTCCGCATGTATGTATGTACTGAGTAAATTTCAAGATGCCGGTGTGAGTGTCCCGATCGGTTGTCGGTTTGGGAGCGGATGTTCAATGTAGGGGCGTTTCTGTTTTGTCGACCTATATAGATCTACTTAGCTTTGTCTGGGGCCGGCCCAGGGTGGTGTGGATGTTGTGTTGAACTCTTGACCCTTGAGCGAGGGGTTGGTTTGACGAGGTGATTGATCATTGGTTTCAATATCTATCTGAGAGGCTTCGTTGAACAAAGAAAGGAAGGAGGGAAGTAAACATACTTGGCGATAGATAAAAACAGGAGATCTGAGGAACAAACGACGTATACATATTTGGGTAGGTACCTACATTGTTAGGAGATTGGGCGGGGTTATGGAGGTTTATGGTGCACGTTGTTTTTTTAAATTTTGAGGGTGGTATCTCGTTGAGGAATCAGATCGTCCCGGACTCCCACAGGAATTGGATTGGTTGAAATTTGTTTGAAATTTGGAAAACTTCTCAATACATAGTAGATACGTACCATACTTACCCTACGCGAAGATCATTTCCACTCCGAACGTTCCTAACAGTAATTCTCTCCGGTGTTCTTTGAAATCCCAAGTTTTTTTCAGTTCTCCTGTCTGTCGCCGTATTCGTATGGATCCCATTACATAGAATCCCACTCCACTCCGCATTGTCAGTTGGACACTTGTCACGGTGGAGGGGGTGGGTACATACATACATACGTACATACGTTATCGCTCCTCTTGAGCTCGTTTCTTGACCCTCATCTTCCCTTTACTTACTTTCCTTTCCTTTCCTTTCCTTCCCGAATCCCGAGCTTTACTTCGTCTTCCCTTCCACGGATTGTGAAATTCGTCAACCTCGAATTCCGATTGGAATTTCTCGTCAACGTACATACTCTTTCGTCTTCGTCTTCGTCTTTATCTTTGTCTTCGTGAGTAAGTGAGTAAGTGGATGACTCCACGGTTATACGTATAACGACATAGATAAGTAGGAAGCAAGAAAGGAACCAGAAGGAAACACATACGCGTGCGCCGCACCCGCCCATTGCCGGAAGATAGGGTTGTGTACGGCAACCAAATCAATCAATCAACCAAGCACGCAAGCAAGCAAGGCAAAGGAAGGCGTTATCATTATCAATAATTTCCTGTGCACACACCCCCCCTTCCCGGTTGCTTTTCTTGTGCACCCCCGGGAACCAACGCGAACGTTCCATTATTCCGAACGCCCGAAAAAGGTCCACTGGATCGCAACGTTCCATCAAATTCTTAAAAATCGCAACGTTCAACGTTCAACGTTTACCAACGTTTCTCTCTTGTTTTCTTTTCTGTCTTTGCGTTTCTTCTTGTTTCTGCTTTGAGTGTATCCCCTGTTCAGCGTCTCTACTCCAACCTCCAAGCGCCGCTGATCGTCGAGTAGCCCCAAGCCCCTTCCTTCTTAACGCAAACCCCCTTAATTCTTATTCTGTCACTGACAGACAGATATCCTTTGCTCCGAGTCCCTTGCGAGCTCCACTGAGGGGTAAGTAGGGTACGTTTTTTGGTTATTGTTTTGGTTTGGTTTGGGGTGTTGAGGGTCCGTTTATCAGGAATCCCCGATTCCAAGTGTGTTGCTTTTTGGTTCGCTCGGTTATCGGTCGGTCGGCTTCTTTCGTCTCCACTACCATCACCACTACCTGGACCAGATACCCACGAAAGACGCGCGGTTTCTCTCGCCACTCCATTGCACCACGTCCACGTCCACGTCCACATATTCCACAAACGACTGACGGCTGAACGACGCTAAGAGGACGACCACGAACGAACGAACGAACGGACGAACGAACGGAAAATTTTTCTCACCCAGGAACGAACGCTGCTTGTGTATGATCACGAATTGACGTCATCGACCTCGTTTGCCAACATTCAATTCAATTCAATTCCCAATCCAATCTCTGTTGATAATTTGTTTCCTTTGTCTCACTTTTTTTTTCTTTTCTTTTGCTCGACGAGTCACCGACGATTGGCGTTGGGGGTTTTCTGTTTTCTGTTTCTGTTGATTGGATATAGTTTAGGTGAGTTTGTGTTCGGTGTTCGTGATTGCTTGGAGGGAGTGGGTTGATTGATTGTGACAACGTTCGTTCAGCCTAGGTTTCGCTGGGTTCGCGCTTGCCCGATCGACCGACTTGAGAGTTCGTGCTGGGTAATACGATTTCTGTAGGTGAGTTACGAGTGGGGAATGTTTGTTGGGACCTGGAGGTGACGGGTTACGATTTACAGGTTCTACACCACACTCCTATCCTATCCTATCCTATCGACATTCCATCCTATCCACCACGTTCAAACCCAATAACAGCGACAACGACAACGATACCGGAAAACGCACCCTATATATCCGTCCACCCATCCATTCTATCCCGACATAACGAACCCCCCAAAAAAGATGCCATACTCGATCCCTGCAGACCAGATACTGCCGCTCTTACCCCCTCCCCCCCATCCTCCTCCTCCTCCAGAACCTTCTTCGTCGTCCTCTTCGGGATCTTCCAATCCCAACGGCTCCTCTTCTTCCCATCCCTATTCCCCCCCGACGACTGCGAACACACACACCACGACCCCACCTCGACTGACGATCAACACGATACCGCCCACGCCTACGTCGCCCTTTAGCGGTGGTGGTGATATGGGAATGGGATCTCCGACGAGATATTTGCAGTATTCGCCGACGATGACGATGGTGGTGCCGCAGCGTCCTCTATCTACGACGACGGCGGCGGCGGCGGCGACGACGGAGACGAAGACAGGGGAAAGCTCGTCCATGTCGACGACGACGACAGCATCGCCTACGACGACGACGACACCGACGACACCGACGACGCCACCGACGCACCATTCGCGTGGGCGGGCGGGGCATCGGAGGTCGTATACGTATATGTATCCGCATCATGTGTATGGTGGGGATGATGCGGACGCAGGAGCAAATGGGAATGGCAGTGGAAATGTGGAAACCCGTGCGGGTGATGCGCATGAACGAGCGAGCAGCGCCAATGGGATGATGAACAACCCGAATGCGTATGCTGTACGTTCGATGCCGCTTAATGGGAACCATCTACCGCGCAGGAGGAGGAGCGTCAGCGGTGGTGGCGGTGGTGGTGATTTAGAGAAGAAGGAGGAGGGAGGAATACCGACGACGACGACCCCTGCTACTAGGTTCGCCCCTGCTGCCCCGGCAACGACGAATGCGAATGCGAAGGATGGTCATGCGAATCAGAACGGGACCTCAACGAATGGACACAAAAAACCGACCTTTCAAGTCGGACAACCCGACGACGAGGACGATGACGAGGATGAGGAGGATGGATCGGCTTCTGAAGATGAAGATTCCTCGTCTGGGTCTTCCAACGCCGATGCCAACCCGGCTGCTCCGAGCACCACACACCCACACCCTCACGTACAACTTAAAGCAGCACCACCGCAACAACAACATCCATATCGGCTTCCTTCGTCTGCTCACGCTGTTCCGCGCCATCAACATCAGCATCAACATCGACGTCGCCAAGGAGTGTCCAAGGGAGGAGAACACGAGGAGGAGGAGGAGGAGGAGGAGGAGGAAGAGGAAGAGGAAAGGCACCCAGGGTTACCCCCTTTGAAGCTTAAACTCAAACAACAACGCGCGCCGTCGTTTGGGGGTGTGCCGTTCCCGCGTTCGTCGCCGTTGCATTCGCCTGTTCCTGGGGTGCATTCGCCGCCAGTGGCTGGGGTGTATTCGCCTGGGCATGGGGTATATTCGCCGGGGGCTGCGCATGGAGTATATTCGCCGGGGCATGGGGTATATGCGGCTGGGAATGGAGTATATTCACCTGGGCATGGAGGAGGAGGAGCTGCTGGTGGCGGTGCGGGAGGAGCGAGACAGAGTGGGTATCCGTTCCCTTATACACCGCCCGCGCCACCGTCGTCTGTTGGGGTGTCGAAATCGACGCCGTCGTCGACGCAAAAGCACCTACGTGTATCGTCCGAAACGATGCCATCCAACCGCACGACCGCCGCAACAGCAACGACACCAACAACGACAACAAACGATCCTTCCACTACCACAACCACAACAGAAACCACCACCAACCCCTCCCGTCCCTCCGTGCAACGCACGTCCTCCACCCCGCTGCTCCTGCTGGCGAATGGCCGCCCGCTCAAGTCGAGTTTGAAAGGGAGCTCGTCGAGTCCGAATATTCCGTTCCCGAGACAGTCGATGGTGCCGAGTATTTTGTGGCCTGATTTGCATCGGAGGGGTGGGGGTGCTGGGAGTGCTGGGGAGGAGGTTGGGAAGGGTGGTGGGGATGAAGGAGGGAAGGGTGGTGGTGGTGAAGGAGAAGGAGGACAGGGACAGGGGTTACTCGAACCTGAACGACATCACGCGGTGCATCAGCGTGCGGCTAGCGCACCGAGCGTTCCGAGTGCTTCGTTAACGCCGACGCCGGCACCATCTGTTCCTGGATCATCATCGTCATCGTCAACAGCGTCGAGGGCTCTACCTAACGACTTGCACGATGCAAACAATAACCCACCCACACCCCGTCCACACGGAAACACACACTCAGCACCCCATTCACCCGTCCCGCATGCACATCCCCATCATCATCATCCCAAGAACGTCCACTTCCCATCATCAGAAGAAGGCGGGTTAGCCACCGTACGCGTGTTCAATAGGAGCGCTCGGCCTGCTAGTTTGAGTTTGGGCGCTAGACCTGCGGGAGAGGAGACGGAGACAGAGACGGAGGGGACTGGGACGGAGGGGGAGGGGGTTGGTGGTGCTGGTGGTGGGTGGATGAGAGGTGGTGGTTGGGGAGGGGGGTTTGGGAGGTGGGTTGGTGGGTTTGGGAGGTGGGGGAGTGGGGGTGGTGGGAGTGCGAAGGGGTACTGGTTTCCTCGGGTTGGCGGCGCTTCGACCGGGACGAGGAAGCAGGAGAACGCTGACGAGAAGGAGAAGGAAAAGGAAAAGGAAGAGGAGGAAGAGGAGCGAGTGGGTGGGTTGGATATCCAAGTTGACGATGAGAAGAGCTCGTATATCCCCAGGTTGGATGCCCATCTCGGGGATGCGAATGTGTATTTGGAGAGTTTGGGGTTTGTTAGACATCGTGCGTCTTTCTCTTCTTTTTCTTTCCCCTTTTTTTTTCCCAAAACGCTAACCACCAAATCTACCCACCAGCCATAACCACCTCAACACCGACACCAACACCAACACCAACAACACCAAAACAACCCCAACCTCCTCTCACAATATCAGGCACCATCCTAGTACGAAACATCGCCTATCAAAAAACCGTCGCCGTCAGATTCACCCTCGACGATTGGCATACGACGAACGACGTCCTCGCGAGACATGAGAAGAGCTTGAGCGCCTTTCCCGAGGGTGTTCGGGCGCGATCGGCCTCGCAGCAAAAACAGCAGCGCGTTGCCGGTGCGTCTGACACTCTTGACATCGAAGGTGGAGTTGGAGGCGAAGGTGGAGGCAAAGGTGGTGGTGGAGGTGGACCAGCAACGACGACGACACCGACGACCCCGGAATGGGATCGGTTCAGATTCGACATCCAGATGTCGGATTATGAAGAGAGTGTGAAGAGTGGGAGGGTACGCGGGATGTGGATCGTCGCGAGGTATTGTACGGATGGGTCTTCGTCTTCTTCCTCTTCTTCTTCCTCATTGTCGTCTTCGTCGTCGGGGTCTTCTTTTGGTGGAGGTGTGGGTGTTGCGCTTGGTCTGGGCGGGGATCAGGCGAGGGAGTGGTGGGATAATAATGGGGGTGGGAATTATTGGGTTGGGTTTCGGTGTGTTGTTGGGAAGGTTAGGGAGAGGGAGAAACAGAGGGAGAGGGAGAGGAGGAGAGGAGTGTTGGTTAGTGCGCCTCGTGAGTTGTTTTTTCCCTTCTTTTTCTCCTTTCATTTCATTTCGTTTTCCGTTTTTCGTTTTCTCCCCTTTTCTCTCCTTTCGTTTCGGTTCCGGTCTCCTTTCATTCCCTCGAAACCAACTAACACTCCTCCAAACTCCTCATCAGCCGCATTCTCTCCCTCCGCCAACCCCAACGCAGCCGCGACGACGACGACAACGCCGTCGAGAAAAGCCTACCCAGCACCACCCCAAATCTCTGCCTCTCGTTCGTTTCCGGCGTATTATTCCCCGTCGTCGATGGCTCATTATTCTTCACCGTCTTCGGGGATGGCTCATTATTCTTCACCACCTTCGGCGACGGGTTACCCTAAGCCTCTTTCGGGGTATCAGAGACCGCGGACGCAGGCCAATGCAGGTGGTCTGGCGGCGGGGACGAAGGAAAGGGAAAAGGAAGTCGAGAAGGAGAGGGACGCGAAGGAGGAGCAGGAGGAGCGGGATGAGGAGTTCAAGTCGGAGGAGTACGATGAGGGTAAAACCCCTAGGCAGGCGCCGATGGTGGGATATGAGCAGTTCCAGGAGCAGCTTCATCGGCAGCATCTTCAGGAACAGCAACAGGTACACCTTCAGGAACAACAACAACAACAACAACAACAACAACAACAGCTACACCTTCAGGAGCAACAACACCTTCAGCAACAACGTCAAGAAGCGTTAACGCAATGCACGTTTTCGAGGTTGAGTCGGTTGAATTTGGGGCGGATGAATTATGCGAAACCTGTGGGTGGGACGGCGATTTTGGGTGCTGGGGTGACGTCGCCTGTTATGTCGCCTGGTGTTTCGATGATGGCGGCTGCGGGTTCTCCTGCGATACCGACAACGGCGGCGGGCACAGCCACACCCACGACGACAACGACGCCAACGACAACGACACCCACATCCACGACAGCGACAACAGAAACAGGAACCCCGTCGCCCGACTCTACGCCTTTGCAGACGCCCGTACAGGGATACGAAGGATACCCATATACGCGCGATGTAGATGTGGATGTGGATTCAGACGTGTTGATTCCTGATCATGATGGAGGCGACTTCAGCGCCCGACGACGACGACGAGGAGGCCCACACCTATATATGGGGATGGAGAATGGGCATCCTGCTACTGTCGTTGATGTTGAGGTGGACCAGTCGGGTACGCCCCTGGCTACGGCTACCCCGACGCCTATCCCGACGCCCAGGATTACTCGGACGACGACGACGATGGAGCCGACGGATGCGGGGATGGGGTTAGGGATGGGAATGGTGGGGAGTACACCGCCGTTTTCTGAGCTTGGGGATGTGGGGTATGTCGGTGGTGGTGGTGGTGGTGGTGGTGGTCTAGGAGTAGGGGGGTTGAAGGAGGGTGGGGTTAAGAGCCCGCCGTTGAAGACGCCGACTTCTACCACTTCATCTTCGTCTTCATCGTCTTCGTCCTCGTTGTATTGGCCATGGGGATCATTCGGCAGTGTTGGGGCCGAGTTTTCAGGGGCGGGTGTTGGCGTTGGCAGTGGTGTAGGCGTTGGCGGTGGCGGTGGGGAGACGAGGATTGGGAATTTCGATGCTCGCCATCATGGGTATACTGGACAACCCGATAAGCAGACGACGACGACGGTTCAAAGACCGTTGTCGCCTCCTGTGGCGGGGTTGTTGAGGGATATTAAGGAGAGGAGTATGCGTGGGTCTTCATCATCGACGGCATCATCGACGACGGGGGTGGGCGGGGCGTTGGTGCCGCCTCAGAGACGGAGGAGGGGTGTGCAGGGGGCGCAGCAGAAGCACCATGAAGAGGTGGAGAGGGGAAAGGAGGAGAGAGAGGAAAAAGAGGAGAAGAGGGAAACGGAAAAGAGGGAAAAGGAGAAAGAGGAGAACAGGGAAAAAGAGGAAGAAGACCAACAACGGAAGAAATCGAAGTCGACGACGTTTAGTATTGGTGGATCGTCCGCCTCTTCGAATTCCTCTGGTTCGGGGTCGGGGACGTCGAGTGGGAGTGATACGGCTTTGTCGGGTGCTAGGGTTATAGGGGATGGGGTCGAGGATGGGGATCATCAGCTTCAGCATCGACATCATCACCACCAGCATAAGAAAACCGCTCCCTCCTCGTCGTCGACTTCGGACGGTGTGGTAGCTCCCGTCCCTATTCCAGCTACAACCACACACTTCGCTGCTTCCTCCCCAAATACGACTGCGACTTCCACGATACCCTCATCCACTAACAACAACCTCGGTAGCACACCGACGCCTCGGCCTGGATCTCCGCATCCGCTTTTAGTCAAGATGGGGGGGAGTCGGAATGGGGGGGATGGGATGGTGGGGAAGGTGTTGGCGAGGCCTGGGGCTTCGTCGGTGTCTTCTGTGATTGGGCAACCGACGATGACGCCGACTACGATGTCGACTACGATGCCGCCGTCTTCAACCACTCCTACGAGTTTGGGGATGCAATCTTCATCATCAACGACTTCGACTTCGAATACGACGCCGACGTCGACGCCGACGCCGACAACGCAGCCTCGCTCAGCGTCACCCCCTCCTCCTCGATCCCCACAACAGACGGAGGACGCGGTGTATCAGGCATTCGTGAGACAGTGGTGTTTCGCACAGGCACCTGGGCCGACGGTGGGTGCGAGTGTTAGCGTTGGTGGGGTTGGTGGTGGTGGCGCTGGCGCTGGCGTCAGGAGGAATGGTCACAGTCGTGGTGTTGGGAGTAAGAGTGGAGGAGGTAGGGGTGGCGGGGGTATGGGACTTGGATTAGGGATAGGGGGGACGGGACGGGCGTCGGGGGCTGGTTCTGCTTCTTCTGGTTCTGGTGGTTCTGGTGGTGCTGCGGGGGCAGGCGGTCCTGGCGGTCCTGGGGGTGCTGCGAGTGGGGTGAGTTTGGGAGGGGTGGGTGTTGGTGTTGTTGATGGTTGAGGCGTTTTGGCGAGCCTTTTTTTTAGCTTTTTAAGAGAGGAGAGGTGAGCCTTTTTCTGTTTTTCCTCGCTTATCGTATGAGTGGGAACGAGCGTAACCTCATTGATGGGCTTTTCTTTATAGCCAACAACCCCCATTCTCGTCCCGCGGGTTGTCAGTCGATGACAGGATGCTCGAACGGAAGCCGATTTTTGATGGGTCGCGTGTCCAATTCATCTACCCAATCTATCCACCTACAAATCCAATCCATCCATCCATCCATCCATCCATCCATCCATTCCGTCCGTCCCAAATCCATCCATCCATACACTTGTCGTCGGTCTCCTTCTGCCTCCGTGGATTCGGGGTCATTCATCTCGTTATCGTGTTCCCATGTCCCAGTCCCGTTGGTGCGTTTCTCCCCCAAACGGGTGCTTACGGGGGGTTGACACTTTGGAGAGGGGCGTTCGGGCTCGACTCCTTCCTTCGCGACCCTTGTGGATTTGGGGCGTTCTTTGTTCTCCGTCTCCGGATCTTGGTTTCTTGATTGTTTTTTTCTTTTTTTTTATAGTTTTCCTTCTTTTCTTTTTTTTCCTCTCGTGCTGTGGATTTGGTGCAGGTTTCTTGTTGAAGTTGTTATTCTGCATTCCTCCATCTCGTTTTTTTTCCTTGGATATCTTTTCTTTTTTCTTTTTTTTTTTTTTGTTTGCTTATTTCCCTTATCAATTCACGGACAAGGGAGTCTATCAATCCACGGACAAAGGAGTCTATCAATCCACGGACAAAGGACGCTATCACCCCTAACCCACCACCCACAACCCCCCTCGCGTTATCGCCCTCTGATTCGGCTGGCGGACCTTGATCTTTGGACGGTTTGGTCTATTCCGAGGGAGGAAGAAGACTTGGCGCGGTTCCGTTTCGTCTTCCGTATTCGATTTTGCAGGCGCGCCATTCGATAGCCATCTACGAAGGATGGCGAGTGTTATTCGGGACCTGAAACCACCTTCCCGCACCCCCCAGTCATGTCGCATGCGTCTCGTATCCCGTCGTTCAACGTCCAAACAACGCCTTCGCCTCTGTTGTTACAGTCCGCGGCCGGTGATGACGGCCGATATCATTTCTATGTCTGCAGGAAATTTTGCTGTTAATCATACATACCACAAGAGTCGTTGCGTCCTCGATGAACCTGCCCAACTCCTCGGTCCTCCTGATCGTTGGTCGAACTCGCTCGACCAAGAAAAAACAACGACAATGAAATACAATTTTCGGAGGGAGGCGTTTGATTGATATATCCGACGGACGGGGAGATGATACGCGTCGTGTTGCTGCTGATACTCGTCGGGTTGTAGATGACAAGTGTCTTCCATTCCTCCACAAAAATATCGCCTTTTTTTTTCTTTTTCTTTCGATGTGTTTTCGCGTTTCGTGTTTCGGGCTTTTCATGTTTCCTTTTTTTTCGTCTTCTCATGTACCACCACCACTCTACACTCCATATTCCATTTTTCCATATTCCATATTCCACACTCCCACACATACACCACCACCATCTCATGTTACAGTTACGCAGCTATCATTCGGACTATCCCACATATATCATCTCATATCATCTCGTATCATCTCATATATCCCGTGGGACGTTATCGTTATCCGTTTGACCGACCCTCGGACTGTCTTTTTTTTGGGGCTCTTTTTTTTCTTTTTTATCCGTATCTACAACAACAACTTCATCCATCCATATCCATATCCCATCTCATTCCATTCCATATATCTGTCTCATTCTAGTTACCTATCCAACAATTGTTTGTTTTTTTCTACATACAAGTGTCTCGTCTCTGTCTGTTTCATGCGAAATTTATTGTTCCTGCTTCACACAGCTACCGCGAACTTGACCGCGGGAGTGGCCCAACCCCACTTCCCCAACTTACTGAAAAATAGGGAGCGAAAATTTCCGGGTGGTAGATCTGAAAGTGATGGCTGATTTTGTTGGTACTGGAATGCCTGTGTACACACTCACACTGACGTTCTTTATCCACGCCCCAATGGTTCCAGATACTGACGTCACCAATTCCAAGTCATCTCTAGAGGTTTCCCATCCGAAATATTAATGCAGATGATTTCATCGAACGTTCCAACCCAACCCAATCACCTTGATCAAGACATTTCAACCGAAGGAGCGCCCACTGCCGATGGCTCGGATGTGAACATTGATGGAAGGGAGAGGTTTGTGATTTTTAATTCGCTTTTTGGTATCCACTCCACGACTCATACGCCCACCAAAATATATTACTGGGTGATACTGTAGGTACTGACCGGCCGATTTATGGAAGGCCTATTCAAAGGTGGCTATGAGTTGTAATTATGAACATGCGACTGATTTGAACTTCAGAAATCATATAATGCGCCAATTTAAATCTTTATTATGAGGAGGGTGGTAAGGGGCAGTAGGCTGTATTTATTACATGCACATAAAAAAGTCACATTTGTTTCTCCCTGAAGCCAAAAGATACATGCCCCAGAATCCTTCAGTCAGCTCTTCAGATGGCGCAGCTTAAAATACCGGCATTGCTGAAGCCAATCATCACCATGGTCAAGGACACCAAAGTCAAATCCCTGGTCGACCAGCTCCTGGAGGAAGTCGACGATCATCGAGGAAATCAAAACAATGTGTGGGCGAGACCCGGACCCTCAGATGTTGCCAATGCGGCATGGCAAATAATTGTGGTATAGATTTCCATGGGAAATGTGTTCCACTGAAAAATTCCATGGATTGGAGATGAGGGAGGTAATGAGGGGATTGGGCACTAGCACATATCAAGCTAAGGAGCTCTTCGGTTGGAGATCGTTTGAATATGTGCAGTTCCAGGAATTCAAGGGAGGAAAGGTGAGAAGTAATCTCATAACTTCATGGTCGTCGACCTCAGAAATGTCAACTTTGAGGGTTTTTAGACAGGAAGAGAAATAACCGATAAATGACATCATGGCATCCATGCGAAAGGGGGATCTTCCGTGGATGAACTGCTCCAACGACGGTAAAGAGAGGGAATCAAGAATCCCGGTAACCGCGGTTTCCTCTGTAAGTCTGATTAATTCGAGTGAGCAGAGGCGAGAGTGGATGATTCTTGTGTTGGGAATGGGGAAGCCCTCAGACTCGGAGGAGTCATCGATTACTTTCAACCTAAGGGTCTCCAACAAAGGAGATTGTCGGATAAGCTCCAAGCAGTCATCCACAGCGATACTGTCGAGCGAGGCAACAAGGAGATTGTTCCAGAGGATGTCAACGTATCGTAACCCAATCCTTGTGAGTGCGAGTTCTTTCGGGCTAGGGGCCTTTTTCATCCTGAACGTTGAACAACAAGAAGGGTCCCAACGATGACGGACATCGAGAGCGAGTCGATGGACAATATTTTCCTGGGACGAACCAGGAAGTTGATCCATCATGGTCGCTGAGATTTCGAATTGCACATCGTACCACGTCGCGGAATGTTCATTTAAAACATTTATCACTTCGCGATATCCCTCAGATCTTTTTCCGAACTCTTCAAGCCATCCCCCGACGTCTTCCAATCTGATGGTCAAGGGAAGAGTGCCCAACGTCGACTTGAGATACAGAAAAGAGGCGAAAGTTGGGAATCGCACCTGCTACGCTGTTTCCTGATGATATTCCTTGAGGTGTATATGGGCGTATGAGTTGATCCCAGTGATGATCAGCACCTCGCCAGGCCTGATTAAACACGCTACGGTATGGCAGACTTGACGTCCACAACTCGACCTAGACCACAGTCTCAGAGGGGGGGTTCTTACGGTTGTTAAACCTTCCGTAAAGTGATAAATTTGACACCAGATACAACATCAAACCGAACAATCAGGAAGGGTCCTCAAGCATCCACCCGAAAATATTCTCGGACTCGCCTAACCGATCACACACTTTCTTTACCTTCTCGTCATCAACATTCGCCACCGAGAACCGTATCCATCTATCATCCTCCTCAACTTCAACAGCCTGCTCTGACTCCACAACTGGGGCACCCACATCCACGCTCTGTCGGTTTTCTTCAGAATAGAAAGTCGAGGGGAGGGTCACGACACCAATCTCTTCTGCTAGCCTCTTGCTAACGTCTTCCGCTTTCACGCGAGGAAATGGATGGCGGACGAACGCGAAATAGCCACCCTGAGCACCAACGCGCCAGCGATGAGGCAAGCTCGCCTTGAACAACGTGTGTCGGTTACGAAGTTGCTTCGCGGTGTCTGTTACAAAGGGTCTGAGAGTCGGAAGTAGAGGTGCGAGAGCGAGTTGGATAGGACGAGGGGGACAGATCTGGAGTGTGTCCAAAATGGACTTGATAGAAACCAGCAGATCAGGCGAAGCTGCTATTGCGCCGAGACGGTGACCTGGGAGACAATATGATTTGGAAAACGAGAAAAGGTGGATGAAAGTGCTGCGCCAGGGATGAGGAACGGTTGAAGAGGAAAAGAGGTTGTGCGGCGGAGAGCCCGTGGTGATGAAATCTCTATATGTTTCGTCGATGATGAGAGCTAAGTTTCTTTTTCGGGAGAGAGTTGCGAAGGCAGCGATTAGGGATGGGGAATAGGTAGCTCCTGTTGGGTTGTTTGGCGTTACAAGGACAATGGCTTTTGTTTTCGGGCTAATAAGTGCGCGACATGCGTCCACGAACGGCATGAATCCGTCCGTTGGACGCGTCTTGAGAGGAATTGCCTTCATTCCAAGGAGATTCAAAGCCATCCTGTATATCCGTCAGCTTCAAGTTGGGAAAAGGTAAAGCGGCAAGTTACTGATGATTAAAATACCTGTCGCAAAAACACCTAAGTTGAATGAATTTCCGACGCCACAATACAAACTCACCAGGGCACTGGCAGGATAACTTCATCGCCTGGGTCCACAATGGCCATCGCAACAGCAACAAATGCCAAATTGCAACCCGAAGTCAGTGCCACGTCATCGAGGTTGATGTCTGATTCCTCCCCATAGACAACCTTCATCTCGCCAACAAGGGCCTTCCGCAAATCCGGTTCGCCATCCCAACGGCTGTAGCCAAAGCTTGAAGGGGACGAAGCGGCGGCTCCAAGTGCTGTTTGAACAGACTCAGGAGGTGGGATACCAGGAACGCCCTGGGACATATCGAGGAGTGGTCGGCGGCCAGTCGGTGTGTAGCGACTAGCCCATTCGTATGCGCGAGGTATCCTGAGCAATAGATATTATGAGTCGGCAGGATTGAAAGTTGGGGCATTGCAACGTACGGTGGCGAGATAGTTGTGAGGGCACCGCGAGACACCCTAAATCCAAGAGAAGAAGCCATCCTGCAGAGCGATTGGATGCAATGGATGTCGACAGACTCGAGAGGCAGTTCCTGACGGATTTCGCAAGGATTTAGATCAGGATTGCGTTATCGGGTGAAGTCGGTCCGGTTTATCCTTCAGAAAAAAAAAAGCGTTGAAATGAAGGGTTTCGGGATATGGAAAATGCCAACCTGAGGATCTCAACTAGGGTTGATACCGGTGTTTTCGATCGCCATGTTTTCGTAGATTTCTCGCCGAAGGCTGTGGTCGGGCATTCGGGTGGGGAATCAACATTGAACGCTGGAGAGAAGAGGCAATGACAATACTGCAGCCGATGGATGAGGAGTCTGGAGGAATAACATGTGTGAGATGGCGATGCCCGTGAAGAACCCGGCCTTACTCTCTGGATACATTCCGAAACAATCCGCCGCAAAAGAAATTTTGAGCCTTCGACGCGCAAAGTAAAAGACCGAGCCAGTTCTTGAGGTGAGACGGTGAGCCTCCAACGTAATTTAATATAGCACGAGCCGATGAGCGAGTCCTTGTCCCTTGTCGTTGGTGTGGAGAAATATGAACCGTTCCCATGTCAGCGGGCGTTCACACTGGGACATGGTCATTTGGTGAAGTGGAATACTTCCAGCCGTAGTTTGGAAGCTTCCTTGAATTTCCCATTGTGTGGTTTGAGTGTGAATGAGATATGTACATATAGTACTTGAATGAGATAAATAATCTCGTCCAATGAATTTTGCTGGGACAATGTTTGGCAACGGTCTACGAAATACACCGACCGAATGGGATAGCCCCTAAATACTACGCGTCGCAAATATATTAAAAGTATATAGTAGGAGAGCGAGGGTTCAAAAATCTCAACTTTGGTGCCATGCCATGGAATCAATTCAAATCAAAAGGATAAAATTGAAATCGTCCTAAAAATAAGTGATTCAAGTACCGCGAGAAATAGGCGCCCACTTGCGAGGTACAGTTTATTACATTCGGGAACGTACAGATCTAGAATTACCCAGTAGATAAAATTTTCAAACTCTGCTTTGATTGAAATACGTGTGAGCGGGAATATGCTTTGCTGAATGACATAACAGGACAGAACACAGCGATCGGAAATCACCAACGCCATTGGCTATCGTAAATCACCGCACGCGCTGCCCCATTGCTGAATGGTCAACAGAGTGTACTCACTCCTTCCGTATCCGAGTTATTGCCCCTTGACTCGCCTCACGAGGATCCTATTTCTTCCAAATCACCCCCGTGCCGACGCACGTAATGTTGGTCGTCGCTGCTCCAATCTGTCGCCGTCAAAACGAACGACTGGAACCATCAAATATTACTTCAAGCCTCAATCTTTTCGCTCTTCAAGGCGCAGCTTGAAAGCGCGGACGCTTCCGTCGCCTCCTCCTACACCGCAAGAACGAAAAAATGACGGGATTTTAGTATTACTTATGCTCCTTTACAATAATTGGGGTCTTTTCATCCGCTCCCCGAAATTCAAGTCGATAACTTGCTTCGACGGATGATCGATTCATCCAGCAATAGCAATGCCCATCGCATCGGTTGGCTGAGGTGGGAAAAAAGAGGTTCAATACACGCTAAAGCAGGCTATAGGACCATGGGACGTACCACCTGCAGGATCCGTCCGTTTGGCGAGAGAACTCGCGATCAGCATAAACAAGGCCCATCCAGTTGAGAACATGCCCAAGGTTGCTACCAGCACGGAAACGAATAGAGGTCCCAAGGATTTGCGTTTCTGGAATTGACATGCGTAGAGAGCTTGGATATTTGCCGGTCCTGAAGTGTTGACCGGAAGGTAAGACTTGAATTCTGGTTCGGGCTGGGCCCAGGCATAATATAAACCCGAATAATTCTCGAAATCCGCGTCTGCGTTCCATCCGGTTGCAGGAAATTTACTCGTGATGGTGTTATTGAGGAAGGAAGGATTTAGAATGAAGTTATTCGGTCTCGGATTACCCAGTTCGACTCCAATGCAAGCATCCACGGCCTGTAGTAGGTTGTAAAGGGGCTGTTCGAAAATGTCGTCCATAACCCAGGGATTGACACTGCTTATCGGGAGATGTCCATCATAAATAAGTATGGTGGAGTTGGGATAAACCACTGAAGCGTAAGCGATGGTGAAATTCGGGGCTGCGAGAGCACACGGGGCCGACCCTCCGACGGACATGGGACACGATTCAAAGTTGGCTTGAGCGGAAATGATCATTGGAGTGGTGTAGTTGGAGGATGTCAACGCTCTGAAAGCTCTAACTCCAAAATCAATCGAAGCCATTGAAATGCTATGACGATAGGGTCAAGGACAAATGCTAGTCGTTAGATTGAATCGCATACGTACATCGTTTCCAGAACTACTCCCCGGAAATCCTTCGTTCCCTCATTATCGAATCGAACCGTTGCTAGCAGGGGCCGATACTGACCGGGCAGAAAGCCTCTGGAAAAAGAGGTCTTTGCAGTAATCTGGAAATTCTCGTCGGTTTTGCATGAAATCACGGCAGTGACGTCGACGCTCCAGGTATGAAGATCTCCGTTAACGTATATCGACGAAACATCACACGAGGAGAGCGGGGTTCCTGTATAAAACAAGCCAGATTTGCCGGCGTTGGGTTTAATAATCGACTCGATAGACCACTCAAAAAATGTATAGTTTGTTGTGAAAGAATCCCCCAATTTGAACAGGTGAGCGTCGCAGAGTGGTCCAGAATGGCGCCGGAAAGGCATTAATCCATAAAACCAGTGCGTTTCGGTGACGTTGTAATCGTCTTTAAACAGAGTCACCGTTTCGTAGCCAGTTAAAGGAACTGCCGGGAAAGACCCGTTAGTTTTACGTGCAAGAGATCTTAAAAGGGGAATTTGACAGACTATTGACCAGGGTGAGCAGAATCAGAGCGACGAAAGCACCGAGGAAAGCTACTGGTGCAAACCAACGCCAATGGAAACTTCTAGTCACTGGGTATTCGAGGGTGAGTTTCATTCTCTGAGCACCGGGTTAGAACAACACGAAAGCTGTACGTTGTGAAGAACTGAGGTTCTTATCCAGACACCGCCACAATGCCTGGCATGATGGACGCGGATTTGATTGGTTCAGGAACATGTCACGAAAAAGAACGAGTAATTGCGTAACCTTGATAGAGGGTTTATTTGTCCTTGGAGCAAAACGTCGCCAAGACATGATCATATTATCCAATGTGGTGCCCACTGGCGTCCGATTGATACACGTCTTTTCCTTGGCGTTCCGATAAGTATCAATGATCACGGAGATCATTGATTATCGTTTGAGCTATGCACGTTGCACATTCGTCGATACAAGCTATTATAGTCGACGATCGGTTGGAAAGAGGTGAAAGAGCGGAGGGGAGAGATAATTCCGAATTCGGGGGTTGCCAAGGAGGAAACATCCTCAGAGAGGACGGCATTTACAAAGTGCTGCACTATGGAGAAGACGAAAATGCGGAAACAAGAGAATTAATTCCATGGCAAGTGACCCGTCGCGTCCTCCTTGCTGCGAGTGTTTGAGGATGTGACCGTCGCAATGGACGAGCAAATTGATCGATCATCTCACCCTTCGCACATACGGCGCCTATGCACTTTTTCGAAATATTAACCTTCAGGCCACCAGATAGAAATTCCAAGACGGCAAGTTCTAGTCGAAAACAAGCAATCCTAGGCGCCGCCTTTTTGGGGGACCAAAGCCAATGATGACGATCCTTTCTTGAAGTGTATTCTACCAGTTCTCGAGGTGCGCCGTGTGGTTCTGCAGGCGTACCATATACGTTTTCACTTCCTCCGTCATTCATTAACCACAGAGAGCCCAGATGAGACCTTGAAAAGCTGCATATCGGAAGCGAAATTGGAATTTTTGAGATCTGCGCAAAGGGACGAGTTTGGCACAGTCAGAGGAAGGAACGATTTGGAGCCCAGATTAAGGCGAACGAAAATCCACGAACAATCGCAGTGAAAAAGTGAAAGAGATTCACCGCTGTTGCGGCTTGTTCCGCCACGCGGAGGCCCTCCATGGAGAGTGAGACTTGGAAAGCAGCCGCGGTATAGTGACTGGGCATAAGTGTACTCGTTCAATCTCTACGAGATCGCTTCGCTCGGGCCTAGAAGATAGTTTTCAACAGCGAGAAATTTCAAGTCATCAAGTGGCCCCAGCTTGGTAGACTACAATAGGCGCGTCGGTGGTCGTTCGCAAGAGTATCCTTGATTTCTTCGAATCCAGGAGGGAGCGTAGCGCCAATGGGGTCGTAGATAGCAGGTGAGCGAACTCTGAAATGATGCAGTGGAATGGGAAGCTCCATGAAGTCCCGGATAAAGCTGTGGACGAGCCGGATTTCGGCCTTGTAGCCCTTCGGCCGACCATGCTTCTTCCGCAATGGTTCAGAAGACAATCTGTAGTGATTGGAAAATCTTGGGAAGCTAACTAGAAATCTGGCATTTGAGAGATAAAAGCTAAAGCCCGCCTAGTCTCCCCAGACCCAGAATAGAAGACGAATCGTTCCATTTAAGCCTGCTCTTGCCTACTGGGTCCGGACCTCGTGAGAACTCAGGATTAACCATTATCAAGGTGATCAACACCTTCCATCTTGATCACCCTCAACGCTTACGGAAATCCTACATCACGGTATGCGCTACTCGATTTACATAATGAGATGTTGAATCATAATATATTCAGGTTTCATCACGGCGCGATCTACATAGATGGGAGCTCCAACTCTCTGCAGTCGGTGCAGCGGGAATGTTCTCCGAGTCCGACCCGAGCGCTGCAGCCTTTCGGATGGCAAGCCTTGTTCCCCTTGTACTGAAGATATGGAACTCGAGAAAGAGGAAAAGAAGCTGGAAATGATGATTGAGAAGATCCAAATCAAGCGTCGCGCGCTTCGTACAAGGATGAACGACAATCATGATCGCCTCATCCACAAATTCCCCCCTGAAATCGCCTCTCACGTTTTCATCCAATATACCCCATCCATTGATTATATATCTGCTAAGATTAATCCATTATATCTGGGTGCCGTTTGCCAAAAGTGGCGGCAGCTGGCATGGGGGACACCAGAGCTTTGGACCTCGCTCTGCATTGGACCTTTTCGGAAACATAACGACGATCTTCTTTCACTTTTGACCGGCTGGTTGGAACGCTCTGCCAGTCTTCCCTTGACCATCAAAGTGGTTCATGGTTCGGAATGGGGTTATCCGAGGGAAGATGTATTAGATATTTTGAACAAGCACTCAGCACGATGGCATAACCTGCACCTTGACTTCCCGGCGCATCTTCTACATCGTCTTTCTGGTTCATCGCAGAAAAATATTCTCCGTCGACTCGTTCTCCGCCATCCCGTCTCTGGCGCCGAAGACCAGGCTCGGGACCCTTCCAGCTTTTCAACATTCAGCATGAAAAGCTGGCCTCGTCTGACAGATCTTGCGCTCATAAGGGTCGGCTTACCATCCGTTGACATCCTATGGGACAATCTTGCAGTGGCTTCAATTGGCAATATTGGTGTTGACCATTGTTTCGAGCTCATCCGGCGAGCTCCAAATTTAGAGACCCTCAGCCTGCGCGCAATCAAATCCTCCTCCACTGTCTTCCCAGCTCCCAACGCAAGAATTGTTCACCGTCGGCTTCACTCACTCGAACTATTGGGGGTTCGAGAGGAGACAGTAGCCATGGAAATCCTTAATTCATTGTGTTTACCCTCTTTGGAGAGTTTGACTCACAAACAGTCAGCGTTTCCCGTGGACAGCTTGATATCTTTCGCCGGGTGTTTGTCTTCCTGTTTCAAGGCATTCAAAATTGGCATAGACGAGGTTGGCTACCATCAACTTTCCCAATTCCTTTCTCATTTAACCTCCCTCAAATACTTGGAACTGCGTGGCGTTAACCGGTCCAACTACTACTACTCGGAACTCGTTGGTTGGCTATCTGCCTCCGCCCGATCATCGTTTTACCTCCCCCACCTTCAATCCCTGCAATTTACATGCAAATATTTCCCATGTGAATCCCTAGCTGAAATATTTGCCCAACCACGTTGGAAATTCGTCAGGGTAAAGCTCAACACGCAAATTGATACCCTTCAAGACGACCTTAAAACAGCGGAATTACTTCTGGGATTGGTTGATAAAGGATTTCGTCTTAGTATTGTTCGAGATGGTAAGGAGGATTTACTTCAGAAGTACAGGAAAATGTCGTTTCCTTAGAAGTGTATGCCGTCAATACGCCATCTCTGGCTGCCGAATGTACACAGCAAGGTTGAGTGGACTCGTGAGAACTCGTAAAGATCCATCGATCATTACCAGGGCTTTTTCCATCTTTGTATCTTCGCTGCACTCTTACGCAAATCCTACGCAAATCCTACGTAACGGTATGCACTATTCGATTCACATAACGAAATGTTGAATTATATATATTCAGATTTCATTCACGACGCGATATATGGGAGCTCCGAGTCTGTGCAGTCGGTGCAGCGGGAAGGTTCTCCGACCCGAGCGATGCAACTTCTCGGATGGCAAGCCTTGTGCCCCCTGTACTGAGGATATGGAACTTGAGAAAGAGGAAAAGAAGCTGGAAACGATGATTGAGGAGATCCAAATCAAGCGTCGCGCGCTTCGCACAAGGATGAACGACAATCATGATCGCCTCATCCACAGATTCCCCCCAGAAATTGCGTCTCATGTTTTCATCCAATATTCCCCGCCCAGTGAATTCTGCGACCGATCCGATGGTATTAACCCGTTATTACTTGGTGCCGTGTGTCAAAAGTGGCGACGGCTGGCATGGGCAACACCACGGCTTTGGACCTCGCTCCTCATTCGGAAGTCTAACGATGATCGTCTCCCACTTTTTACCGAATGGTTGGAACGCTCTGCAACTCTTCCCTTGACCGTCACTGTGGTTGATGGTCCGGAAAGGGGTTATCCAAAGGAAGAAGTGATAAATATCTTGAACAAGCACTCAGCGAGGTGGCATGACATGCATTTCGTTCTCCCACCACATCTTCTATCTCGTCTTTCTGGTTCATCGCAAGAAAATATCCTCCTTCGACTCGCTCTCAGCCAGACCTCCACTGTTTCCGATTTCTTTTTCCCAAAGTTCAGCATGAAAAGCAAGCCCAAACCGAGAGACCTAGCACTCACCAGAATTGGCTTACCATCCGTTGACATACTATGGAACAATCTCACATTGGCTTCGCTTGCCAGTATCGGTGTTGATCATTGCTTCGAACTCATGCGACGAGCTCCATCTTTAGAGAGTCTTTGCCTGCGGGCAATCACTCACTCCTCCAACGTCTTCCCCACTCCTCACTCAAGGATCGTCTACCCTCGGCTTCACACACTCGATATAATTGGGGTTAGAGGGGAAACATTGGTGGCGCAAATCCTTGATTCGTTCTGTCTACCCTCCTTGAAGAATTGGGTTCACAGTCAATCCGACTTCCCCCTGGACAGTATGATATCGTTCGCTGGGTGTTTGTCTTCCTGTTTCGAAATATTCAAAATTAGCGTAGACGAGGTCGACTACCATCAACTTGGTCAATTATGTTGTCACTTATCCTCCATCCAATTACTGGTACTGCGTGTCATCTACCGAGACACCAAGCCGCTCATTAGCTGGCTATGTTCCTCCGCCGAATCCTCGCTATGCCTTCCCCACCTTCAATCTCTGGAATTCTTTTGCGACCATTTCTCATGGGCATCTTTACCTCAAATATTCGCCGTACCACGTTGGCGATCGTTGCGGGTACAGCTCAACATGAAATTCGATACTGTTCAAGACGATCTCGAAACCGCGAAATTACTTGTTGGATTGGTTGATACAGGATTTAACCTTAGTATCATTAGAGATCGCAAAGAGGATCTACTTAGAAAGTACAGGGAAAAAATTGTCTCATTAGTAGACGCGTAGCGCATTGAATATAAGACGCCCATTTCCAAACGCATTTGTTATGAGCATTTGAACTGGGAGTGACGAAAGACCGGACGTCTTGGCCATCAACTTACCCGATTCTTTTTCACTTATTCTCTCTTCGACTCCCATGGGTCATCGCTATCCTTTACCTTGCTAGGATTCAAGGACGGTCCCCATTTCGCCCTCTATGATCAATCCTGCTCCGCTCAGGAAACATGACACTTGTGTCAATCGGTGGCCAGATGAGGATGTAGCCTATTGAGCGCTGTTTTTTTCTCTGAATATTTTTCTAAGGCTTCCCGATCATCACATGTTTGATCAAGTTCGACTCCTGCCATCTCTTTCCACGTAACTACTCTCTACACTCATACGCAAATGATACGGTACGTACTGGGTATATCGAGCTCATCCCCGAATTACAATATAGTCTAGATTTCATCCACGTAAAATGAAAGCGTTGTGCAGTCGATGCAACACGAAGGTGCTCCGACCCGAGCGATGCACCGTTTTTCATGGAACGCCTTGCACCGCTTGTATCGAGGACATGGAACTGGAAAAGGAGATAAACGAGCTCGAATCCAGGATTGAGGAGATACATTTCAGGCGTCGCGCGCTTCGAACGGCCATGAAGGAAAATCACGATCGCCTCATCCACAAATTCCCCCCTGAAATCGCCTCCCATATTTTCATCCAATATTCCCCGCCCAGTGAATTCTTCGACAGATCTAAGAGGATTAACCCGTTATATCTTGGTGCCGTATGCCAAAAGTGGCGACAGCTGGCATGGGCAACACCACGGCTTTGGACCTCGCTCAGCATTGGGAAGTATAACGATGATCGTCTCCTACTTTTTACCGAATGGTTGGAACGCTCTGCAACTCTGCCCTTGACCGTCACTGTGGTTGATGGTCCGCAAAGGCGTTATCCAGAGGAAGAAGCGATAAATATCTTGAACAAGCACTCAGCGAGGTGGTATGACATGCATTTCGTTCTAACCCCACATCTTATATCTCGTCTTTCTGGTTCATCGCAAGAAAATATCCTCCGTCGACTCGTTCTCTACCACTTCCCTGATTCTGATTCTGATTCTGATTCTGATTCTGATTCTGATTCTGATTCGCATTCTCCAAAATTCAGCATGAAAAGCAAGCCTAGTCCGACAGACCTCGCACTCCTAGGAATTGGTTTACCATCCGTTGACATACTATGGAACAACCTCGCCGCGGTCTCACTTGACGATATTGGTGTTGACCATTGTTTCGAGCTTATTCGACGAGCTCCCGCATTGGAGACCCTTAAACTGATCTCAATCACTCCCTCCTCCAATGTCTTCCTCACTCCCAACGCAAGGATCAACCACCGTAAGCTTCACTCACTGGAAATATTGCGGGTTACGGAGCAAAGGGTGGTCATGGAAATCCTTGATTCGCTGTCGTTACCTTCGTTGGAGAGTTGGGTTCACAACAAATCAGCCTTTCCCTTAGACAACATGATCTCTTTCGCCGGGTGTTTGCCTTCCTGTTTCAAAACATTCTATATCTACGTGAACAAGCGCCATTGGCATCAACTCGAGCAATTGTTCCCTCATTTAACCTACCTCGAGTCCCTGACACTGTCTGTCATCCACCGGCCCACCTACGATTTCGTTAACTGGCTATGTGCCTCCGCCCAAGCCTTACTATACCTTCCCCACCTTCAATCCCTGGAATTTATTATATACACCGATTTCCCATGGACGTCCCTACCTCAAATATTCGCCTTACCGCATTGGCAATCCCTCAAGGTGAAGGTCAGCACGAAAGCTGCCCGTGTTTTTTATGGCGAAGACGGAATAGTGAGGTATCTTCTGGGGTTGATTGATCAAGGACTTCGCCTCAGCGTTGTTGGAGGCGGTGAAAAGGATTTACTTAAGGAGTACAGGGACAACGTTGTTTCCTTAGACATCTAGCAGGCTGCTGAACTGATCAGGGACGGCCGTTGCTCAATGCATTTAAATGTCGGATGCGGACGATGGTGCGGATGAAGTTTGACCACCAAAACCTGTATGTATCCGATTTCTTCACTTCGACTCCCTATAGAACGAGGCAAGCGGGGTGGTCCTTTGAATTGGTAACCTTTGAAGGCCGTTCGCCTTGGGACGTGTTGGGACTCGACCCACTTAGAGCGGGAACGAAATCCTATCTGAGAATTGACACTTGGGAAAAAACACGGGAATCACGCAACCTACAGTTTCTCCGCATAGCCATGAAATGTCCGTACAATCCAAGCGATCACTTTAGATCTTGAAAACCTGGATACGAGGTGAGGTCTTTGCTGCAGATTGAACTCGATAGAAACCCCCTAGGCATTACACGCCAAATAGTCTTGGAAGTTAGAACACATATTATGACGCTTATCGGAGAGAGGAAGGCACCGCGTCAAGCGCGTGGACCCGGCGAATGGTTACAGAAAGCTGAAGAGCTCAAGACAACACAACCCCACTCTGCTCTCGGTTCAAAGGCTCAAATTTCGGCACAGCGGGTATATCGGAATGGAGGGGCGATGTCCTAACGCTTGTAAGGGTCCATGCCCGAGCTTGTAACAAAGAATCGGCATGGTATTCGCGACACATAAGATGAAAACAACATATGGGCACATTCAACACAGATAGATAAGACGAGGAGCAGGCTATGCAAGAAACAATGGATCTGGAAACAAGAAAGAGATCGGTCAGTTCCCGGTTTCCAGCAGGAAAGATGAGACGAAACGGGAATAGGATAGGATAGGATTTCAGAGACTTGAATGGTTCCCGAAGGAATCAAACCCATCGTGCAAGCACGTCGTTGGTATGTTTTGCAGTTATGTTTTACATCTTTTGGAATGCGCAATATATTGGTACAAAGGGAATAGGAACTCACGAGTTATAAGTATGAGTCTAACGACTTCGGAACCGTGCAAACTGGAGCGTTGAGAGAAACGGCATATAGGGGAGCACCTGATAGATTGAAATGTCAGTCAAAGCTCGATAATTTTTTTGAGGAAAAGATAGAAAGAGAGAATCAGGATAGATATTCGTGTTCTTCTCATAACCCGTGGGCTTCGAAGTGAGCTGAGTTGTACGATAAAAGTCTCATCAGGTAGAAAGGGAAGGAGATGTGTGGAAGAAATGAAAGAATTAATGTCAAACTTACCTCCAGTAACAGTCTCTACAACAAGAGCTTGAGGACGTGGCAGACAACGAGCAAAGAGTCGAAGAACCAGAACATCGACGGAGTCAAAATATCCACGTGATCAGCTTGCCCTAAAGTCAGCCACCAAAAATCAGCTGTACAGTTTTAGGTGCCGGTTTCCCACCCTCCCCAAGGAGTCCACTGAATATTCAGCGAAAGCTTCAACTGAAGATCGTAACTCACGGTGAGCATGACCCATATTTTTCTTTCGTCGCATAAAGGCTTACCTCGCCGTACCTTGAAAGATGCAAATCTTCGTCAAGACCCTGACGGGCAAGACGATCACCCTAGAGGTGGAGTCTTCCGACACCATTGACAACGTCAAAGCCAAAATCCAGGACAAGGAAGGGTGAGCTCGGGGATGGAGTTTTTGAGGGATGAATCGCGGGTGCTAACTGGTTAATTTGTTGGTAGTATCCCTCCCGACCAGCAACGTCTCATTTTCGCCGGCAAGCAGCTCGAGGATGGCCGCACCCTAAGCGACTACAACATCCAGAAGGAATCGACGCTTCACTTGGTGCTCCGGTGCGTTCTTATACCTTTGGTTGAGAAGGGTGCTTTGGTCTGACTGTTCTGTGTGATTCTTTATTAGTCTCCGTGGTGGAATTATCGAGCCCTCGCTGAAAGTGTTGGCTTCCAAATACAACTGCGATAAGCAGATTTGCCGCAAGTGCTACGCTCGCCTTCCTCCTCGTGCGACAAACTGCAGGAAGAGGTCATGCGGACACTCATCACAACTCCGCCCGTGAGTTTTACCTTCTGTTCGCCTCGTCCAAGGCTTGCTAATTATTTGCCCCTCTGTTGCCAGAAAGAAGAAACTCAAGTAGTCTATTCGCCCACTTTCGTCCATGCATGGTTGGAGGTTGCTCGAGTCGCAGTTGTATGGGCTTTATATCGCGAAACTATGCTAAAATCGATACGCCTTGTGCAGATTCTGTTTGTCGCGAACTTCAACATAATGTATTCACTTCACATCATCCAGATTCGTTGCCCAACCTTTTGTAGCGCCTGAGAGTCGCATTTGTGAGCGTCGTTGTACCTTATGCACTCGACGCTCCTGGTGAGAAACTGTGGGAAATGAAAGAACACCCCTTTATTTGACGTTCTCACTTATCTGTCATTTCGACATCGTCCTGGCGAGCTTTCTGTGTTTCCTTTGCAGCTTGAAGATGGATGGATAGAACAGGAATCACTCGCGATGATCGGGGCCACTGAACACTGCCACTGTTTCTGTTCCTTTCGCTTTTACCGTCATCACCTGGAACATTGGCAACGCTGGACGTTGATTTACCCACATATCTTGGCCACAAATAACTTCTGTCGATACCACCCAATCAGAGAACTGTCTTTACATCATGGAAATTATGAATGTTGCTACATTACGGTTGCAGGAGGATATAACCTGCCGGTGGCTCCCCTACCTCCTCCTCCGCCCCCGCCACCACCACCGATGCTGCCACAAGCGAGTCCCAATAAACCGAGCGGACGACGCGCTCTGAAAATTGAAGCGGATAATCGTCACTACGAATTAGTACTCGAAGCAGCCCAAGGGGTCACTGAAATATTCAGGACGCGCGGTATATCTTGTGCGGTCTTTGGCAGTCTGGCGTCCAGGTTATATGGGATAACGCGCACTCCAAAGGTAACACCCAATTTGTTTCCCATTTCCTTTCCGGTCCGTAATTACCTCAGATGTTTATTTGCAATTTTGCATAGGACGTAGACCTCCTCGTAAGCCAAGACCTCAATTCTCCTTCAACTCTATCAGCGCAGGACCTCAAAGACCTCGTCCTCGACGCTAGCCCGCGGAACTTCTATCTCAAACTCCCACGCGATCCTACGGCGTCCTATCGTGTTCTCTGGTACCGTCGTGAATACCTCGGTGCCGAATGTAAAGTCGACATCCTAATACCCGGGATCATGCACCTCCCTCACCTCCCCCGAACGCGCGTGGCGCTCCTAGAAGGTATCCCTGTCGTTCCGTTCGCTTTGCTCCTCCTACAGAAACTCCAGGCGTGGGACGACCACTGTAAATCCGAGGAGTCGCACAAGAGGGCGAAAAGCCCGCAGGACGCGGCGGATGTGAGGAAATTGATGGCGCTGAGAGTGCAAATGGGGGCGTTGTTGAGGATTGGGGTGTGGGAGGATGCGGTGTTGTTTAGCGAGGAGTTTGTTGAGCTGACGAGAGAGAGGGTGAGGAGTTATGCGAGGATGTTTCCGGACAGAGCGGAGCAGTGGAGGGCGTTGGGGTTTGCGTTGTCTGATCCTGTGTAGAAATGTCCGTTTGGTATTTGTTTCTCTTTCTTTATTTTGTTTTTTTCTTCATGTCTCATCCATTTATTTGCGCAAGATCTCGCTATTTCCGGTATTTCTTGTGAATCCAATTTGTGGTCGTTTTCAAGCTACATTTCAATGTCGTTTTGGTCGAATTCGATTTCGCAAACAAGCAGCGCCGGAAAAGCAGCGCCTTCAGTCCAAGTAGGTATATGGATGGTCACCACGCAGTCGCCTTTCCATTCTCCGTTTGGATTGTTACCTGACCGTGCAGTGGACTGGAAACGCAATTGAAGTTGCTTCAATCGTCATACTTATGCTTGGAAGGAAATTCGCCCGCGGAGGCATAGGAGAACTCCTTCTGTAGCATTAACAAGTGCGTCTTTCTTTCAGTGACTAATCCGACCTCTATCTAAATCACATACTGGTGGAGGATCACCTCCCTAGCGCGCGAATGGCATCACTGAATTCTGTACCGGTTTTTTTACAGAAGCTATTGGACTATTTGACAACCTCGTAACACCGCTCTTCTGTTCGAGTGCGGGAACAAGCGAACGAGTCATTATTTAAACGATAAACCTTCAAAGCGCATGTTCTATCGCAAAGCGATAGTCCCGTCGTTACTTCGTTACTTGATATGGCACGGACTTTATGATGGATCTGGCCAGACGTTTACCGGCACTGGGTATTGGACGGCCCCTTCGGAGTTTCCAGCGGGTGAATGCTGTCTTACCGAGGGGTGCTTGACTTCTACCTCAGCTCAGACGGCGATATCCAGTGGCTGGTCTTGCTGCTAGCCAAAGCAACGTTGGTCTTTCTAAGTATTCATGATCGCTGAATATATTCGGAATGGAAGCTCACGATCGAAGGCTTTAAGATAGTGGCGAGAGCTCAGGGCCATTTGCTTACTTGGATCTCGCCGAGGGTCGGTAGCGGTGGACAACCATATTGCACTGGGTGTAATTTGCTTCTTCGATTGCTTATGCTGACGGCGGGCGCACCGGCCTATAGGAAAAACTTGGAAAACACTGTGCTTTCCTGACGATTATTGCTGTACTGTTCTCGCTGTTCATCATCTCCGTTCAATGAAACTTTGAACGGAAACAGTTGATCCTATGTTGATCCTATGCTTTTGGGAGGTCCTTCGCCAGCTCCTGCGAGTCCTGCGTGTTGCACGTTGAATTATTTTGAATTTCTTAAATACGTACGTATCATGCTCGATACGTTCTTAGATGCGTGTCAATTATTGGTACAGAGGATAAAGAACACATTGACAATACATCGCCAACCTAACATGAAATTTGTTGAGAATGACTGTGCTAGAAAATGCAGCATTAGTATCGCCGGCGAGGGACTGTCTGAATCGATCGTGATGATCGATGACGTATGAGTTTACCTCCCTGAATCAGTTCTTGGCCTCCTCATCATGCGTGAAAACACTCCAATGTCGGCCCTGGAGTTGAGCGACGGCGCACGCTTCTCGGAATGCAAGGACGGTACAGAACTCGAACGAAATAGTCAAGATGCCCGGGGAATTCATGAATCCTGGTCCAATGCCAGACGCGATCCTTTCGTCCTCAAATTTCCCCCAGAAATCGCTTCCTATATCTTTTTTCTTTGCCTGGACAAACGTTCAGACGAGGAGGTAGCGATTTTACCGACTCCCTTTCATCTGGGGTCCGTATGCCATGGATGGCGTCTCTTGGCGCGGTCGACGCCGGAGCTTTGGTCAACGCTCTCGTTTAGCATTGGGAAACCCACGAAGCCAGGAGGCATCTCTCAACTCCAAGCCGTCACCGAATGGTTGCGGCTATCTGGCGCTTTACCATTAGCTATCAATGTCATTTGGAACCGTAATCGTTTCTCGCCAGAATTTTGCGATCCCGTTATCGACATCATCAATCAGCACTCAGGACGCTGGTGTAAATTATTTTTTGATCAAACTGAAGCCTTCGCCCACCGTTTTCGTGGTACGTCTCACCCTCATAATCTCCGGGACCTCCATTTCACGGCGGGTTTGTATGATCTTCCGCCAACGTTCGAGATGATCTCGGCGCCTAGTCCAACTCGGCTCACCATCTTCTGGTTCCCTATTTTGGGCCTGGACATCAAATGGGATAATCTCACGTATCTCTACGTGAAGGTTAACACGTTCGATGGCTGTATCGAGGCCATACAAAATGCGCCTCTCCTGGAGACGTGTTCTATAATCTTGCACCGGTGGGGGTCTTGGCCGCCCTTGCCCAAAACAAGCATCAGACACATGAATATCCGAAGATTAAAACTCAGTAATATCCCATTTGAACTACTCTGCAGCGTCCTCGATGCGCTGGAGCTCCCTTCTCTCCAAGTGTACCATCACGAAACAAGGGACCACGACATTAAAAATGGAATGGACAATGTGTTGTCGCTCGTTACACGCTCGGGAAACGATTTGAAAGAGATAGTACTGGTCATGCACAATCTGCATATGGAAGACCTCACGAAGCTGTCCGATGCTGCACCGTACCTCCGGGGCCTCAATTTGAGCTTTGGTTGTACGACCGATCCGCCCGTTATCCGTGACCTGTTCTACAATCTATCCTTGTCAGGACCCATTGGAGATCTCCCCACAATATTTCCTAGACTCCGAGCTTTGGCAATTTCCGCTTGGTCAATAACCGCATGGGATTATATTCCTTGTGTATTTAGCTCACCACATCGGAAGCTTCTACGCCTGGAGGTCGCTCGATTGGAAGTAATAGCGATCGACAATGACATCTTGCGCCGAATTTTGTCCCTCGTTGATGATGGAGCCAATATCCACATCTATTTCGGTATTTCTTTGATGGAGTATCTTCCACATGCCAGGGAAAATTTTGGGAAGCAGAATCATCGTTCCTCAGTTGTCAAACATGCTCTAGAAGGTGAAATGGGGGCATCTGATACCTGACGCTGGCAAGGAGCAGGACGAAGTATTACAAGATTTTCTAGAACGAGTATAAAAAAAGCCAAAGAGTCTGTGCTTGTTCTCATTTCCATTTTTACTTCCTTGTATTTTTGGCGTAGTTGATGTTCGGGCGCTTATGGACATTCGGGGTTTGCCGATCTGATCCCCTCGGTTTCATCCTGTTCATTAAAACCGTTCATTGGTTTACCGATCATTTTGCTGGGTAGTTATCTGCCCGGACAACGCCGAAACATTCTTTTCCTGAGACTATATCGCCTCCCTTAAGCCATGTATTGGTCCTCGCCCCCTGTAACGTTGCATGCAGCTAGAAGGATGTACAAAAAATGTAACCACCAATTTGAAATTTTGCACAATGTCCTGTAATGCGTTAGCAAGCTCCGAATGTTATCTGCCACTGCCAATTGGGACCCTTGTTATCTGCCAGCACTGCCACCTCGCCCCTCACCCAAATTTTGCATTTCCCCGCCATATGGGCAGTTTCTTTGGCTCATAAATTTGTCATGATTACTAGAATGATTATACATAAATATGTCTCTTCAGAATGTCAATTATTCCTCCGAGAGGGGAGTAATTGTGGAAATGGCAGATAACTCCGAGTCGTGGCTATGCAGCCACGTGATGGTGCCGGAATTGCCTACCCATCCTCCCGTTGGGGGTTCATCAGGCGGGCGAAAAATCCACAAATATTCCTTCTAGTTCCATAAATAGTTTGGAGGGCAATAAAAAAGAGTTGGACCATAAAAGTCAGCTGTGACCTCAAAAAATGTATATTTTGGGCTGTGCACACAAAATCTCGTGCCCCAAGCCTCTGAATTCGCGATTTCCGCGCGCGTTAGCGCGCGAGATTTTTTGGGGGGAAGACCAGAGACCACGAAAGAAGATTTTCGAACATTTTCTGACCTCCCAAGCAGTAAAATCAAGGTCTACAGGAAGTAAATCTCTCAAGTTCTCGTCTTTCCCCTTACTTTGCAAGCAGGATAACCCCAAGATAATCCACTCCATGAGGGATAGGCTGAAGCGAGGGAGCCTGATGCAAAGCCATGGCACCCTCTGAGAGTGAGTTGAGTGAATGCCCACTGCTTATTGGTCCTCCCTTCTTTTCTCTCTTTTTGAATTCTTTTCTTTCTTTTCTTTCTTAAAATACCCAGTAAAATGAACGGAAAACCTGTTCATTTCCTATAATCTGTAAGCTCCCGACAAGGTCCTCATGGTTCCATGCATCATAATCGATTCTTTTTATGTAAGTGGGCGTGACAAATGTCTATCCTTTGAGACGGGCGACAGCGATCCCAGGTGCCAAGTAGGACGTGGAACTCGCACGAATTACTCCTGTACCTCAAGGAACTCTTGAATTCTTGTCTAATGCCAGAAGGGATCTTCATCCTCACATTTTCTCCAGAAATAGTTTCCCATAATATCATCCGAGTTGTACGAAACGGTACGATGAGTTAGCAGTCGAAACTTGGAGGAGAACTTCCTCGAACGTTATAATATATTTCGCGTCGAAAAATACAATTTATATGTACACCAAATATGCAACAATAAAACTGGAATGGGGAAGGTAAATACGGTAAACTCACAATTGTACCTACGTCGCTCTGCCTGCGGGTTGCAGCAGGTTGAGGTCCTCCCTCATCATCGACAGGATACGCATAACGAGAGCCTAGATAAAAAAAAGGGGGCGAAACGACGCAGAGCTCGAGAGACAGTTGAAGGACCGACAAGAAAAACAACCAGGAGTCAGTGAGTCTGAATCACGGTGCAAGATAAGCGAGCGTGAATAAGAGCTCAAGCAGTCGTCCTCGCGATATTCGGATTATGAACAATATCCTCATCGGTATATCTTTATCATCCGTTGATCCAAGCGGACGGGCTCAAATTTCAATGGTTTGGACCCAAACCACTGATGGGACGGGCAACTACTTATACCCGTAACTTGTAACGCGCTTTTGCTGCACCCATCGCCACGGGTACGGCAATATAGCGTTGACATCGACAAGCAGGACCCTACATCTCACGTTTGTACTTAAACGAGCCTGGGGAGCAACTGTCGCACCGGCAAATTTCATGTTAAAACAAACAGCGTTGTACCCTGCCTTTAGAATAATTGCCTGTAAGATCAACAGATGCGGATCTGTCCTACAGAAGGGTCGTGGTCGCTGGCTCGAGCGCTCAGACTGGGCGACCAGTTATTGACGTGGATGTGCTCAAACTTGACTTTACGGCGCCCAATAGCTTTTGAAACCAGGGCGTGGTCGAGTTGTTGAGAGTTCTGATCAAACACATAGCTATAGCGCTCCACTGCAGGTATTTTGGCGACCTCGTCGATGCTGGTTAAGAAGGAGTCTATCGGTGCATAAACCGAGCGCGTCTGGAGGAATTCGTTGAAGTCTCCCGCAACAATGATGTTGGCGAGTGGGTCCTTAGCTAACAAAGCTTTAACGAATCCCTAGGATAGAAAGTCAGTCAAATAATTAATTTCTTTACCAAGGAGGACTGACCGCAACAGATGCAATTTGCGCCGTTCGGGCGGCAATTGGGGAATTCACTGGCGGTCGAGCATCGCCCTGGGTGGAGCTGCTGCCACCTTTCGAGCTCAGATGGACATTGATGGTAAAGAACTCTTTTCCCTTATTGGTTTCCCACTGGGCAACGAGTGGTTTGCGAGTGGAATTCCAAGCAGGATTGAGAGGATCGATGCGGCCAGGGTTGAAGCTGTGTCCACCCACGTTGGCAATGGAGATTGGAGATGTCAGGAAGTAACTTACCTGAGTTTAGGCTTCGAGTAATCCCCCGTAACTTCCGTCGGGTCGAGAGGACCTCCAGGACTTGCATTACCAACGAGCTTCAACTTCTGAGGATTGTATCTGCAATGACTGTGAGTGGATGTCCCTAATATCCGGGGATGCACGAAAAGGCTTACAAGAAAGCGGTGCGAATATTTCCTCCAGGTTGTCCTCCATCTTGACCATCGACAGGGTTGATAGATGCAAACTGATAGGTGACGTTGCTAACTGCGGCAATGGCATTGACAAGCGTTGTTAAGGTTACATTCGCGTCGACCGTGCCATCATCGGTGGGGCCGGAATTGTCCTGGATTTCTTGAATGAACATAATGTCGGGGGTTTTCAGAAGATTGCTGATATGTCCGGCAACGATGGGTAGATGGCTTGACGTTGGAGCCATGTTCTCGACCTGCACATCGCACGTGTGTTGAGACACGCGGCCTTATAAGGTTCAGAATGCTCACATTATAATCTCCGAAGGTGACTTCGCAACTGTCATGGGGGTTGGAGTTGAAGGAAGCAGGCGGAATTGTTGGATCTGGGGCTGAAATGATCTTGGGAGCCGTGAGAGGAAGAACATAGAAGAAGCCGAATCTGTGAGGTTAGTTAGTAAGGTGGGAAGGGGTTATTAGTAGGAATCGACACACGCACTGATAGACAACAACGCCTGTAATATCCGTGAGACCGACACCGACGGCCGTTTGAGGATTCTTGGTTTTGTCGAGTGGGGATCCGATGATGACAGTCTCTGGGTTTCCATCCGGTATGCCATCGGGGCCTAAGTACAAGCACAGCGATGAGCAAGCTGATTTTAGGACTAGGTTCGATACACCTCACCGAAAGTGATGCTGATACCGCCACGACTATTTTTTCCGGTGATGTTCCAAGCTCCGTATACCCAGAATTCGCCAAAATTGTTTTGAAATGCTGTCGCGGTAGGGCTTGGAATCGTCACTAATTGGCCTTCAAGACTTTCCCAGAAATCCATTCCATATTTGTCGGGCTGGAGAGTAGCGTTGACGACTTCGATCCTACTGCTGTTGTTCGGCACAGATAAGAAACCATCTCTTCCTACATCTAGAGCAGAGAAGAGCTGAGTAGGAGGACTCCTATCCTTTCCAAGAACGAGCGGGGTGACCGTGTTATTGGAGGAAATGACAGCGATGTTGGCCGGTGCTTCAAGCTCTGTCTGGAAGAGATTATTGGGAGACGAAGCCGTCCTGAATTCTGCTACTCGGCCACTTAGGGAAATCAGATCTCCAACGTTCACAGATTTCAGGATCGTGGCAGAGCTCGAAAAGACGAACAAGCCATTCGACGCTCGTACATCATCCGACTTGTCGCCTGCGATGTAAAATCCGTTGGATGCCTGAAAAGAAATTCCTGCTGAGTGCATATCCCCCGCAGCGAAAGACGAGATCCGCATACTTTCGCAGTCACCAGCGCGGTGAGATTGTTAACGGTTTGTCCAACTAAAGGGCTCTGGTAGGCAATTCCTTGGATATCCGTTACCGATATCGACGAAACAACGGAGACGTAAGCCGTCAGAAGGAAAAGCGAGGATAGCCTAGCCATGATGCTTTGCCAGAATGTAGAGGAGAGTATACGCGACCATTCGACCACCTGATGGGTGTTTAAATAAGCGAAAATGTATGCAGTAGCAATTCTCATGAGCACTTACACTTTGAGCACATGCAACCGTCCCATAAGCTGCCAATCCTGACATTTTGTTGGAATCTGCGCGTTGTTTCTGATGCTCACCGCGCTGAACAAGGGAAGAACCAGATACACGTTTCCCACGAATGGACAGCAGCGATCTTCAAGAAACGTGCCCGCATGGATGTCTTCGGAGCTGTTTTGACAGTTCAGGCGCCACTGCCAGCTCCCATGCCAGCGTCCCTTGAGAGATCGCTCCTTTGGAATCATGTAGTATGAACTTAGGGTAGGCCTAAATCTACCCACGTGCAAAAGGCCCCTACGAAACCATACGCTGTGGATCTACTAGACACGCAGGCCCAAATGTTGACGGGGAGGAATTGAAAGTCGGATGAAAACGGGAGAAAGAGTTCGTACGAGCGTGCACGCCGAGTATTTATATGTAATCCCATCGTGCTAAAAGTAAACATAATATTCATTATCATATCAAAACCGTGATTCAAGCGTGATAATTAGATAGATTAGCCCACAGATGGAGGTTCTCATCCCCCATCCTTGACAATCTTATTTCCGGACTAAGTTGCTGGTCAAGCCAGACATCTATTCTATAATTTCCTTTCCTTCGCTCCTGCCACCCAGACCAAGTAGGGATTGGGTAGAATCCAGACGGATACATGACGAGGCGGAGGAATCGACTACGGAAAACGGTAAACAAAAATATTTGGTAAACTACTTACACTTGTCTACGAAGTGAGATGAAGGGCCGAAGGGCGTTCTCGGCACTAATCGCATCGCATCGAAAGCTGTAAGAAAGAGCAATTAGGACCCTCGCATGCTTGGAGAGGAAAAGAGTTGACATACAGACTAGGCTAGGCGTAAGGACTCGGAAGGGTATCATCATCAATGCCAATGATCGAGTAAGGAAAGCTCGTCTTATGACAGATGGTGTCGGTGGAAATGTTGAAGCCGCTTCGTTGGAGTTCATGAATAATAAGCACAGTGCTTGGGTTACGTATAGGCGTCAACTTGAAATCCTTGTTACGATGCACTCCGATGTCAAGGGTTCGTAATCTATGGTTGCCTGAAGATGCTGAGGGAGAATAAAAGGCTCCGATCATATCTGGCCATAAAGACGTCTGACGACCTCTGTAATGGAAAAGTTCCAGGTTTGGGAAGAAGCAATCCTCGGAGGCGTCGCGGAGATTTCGGGCTGATTTGAAGAGGTCCCAGACCTCCTTTGTGAGCCACGGCTTTGTGAAAGGGCTTGGTAACAAAAAAAGGTGCGTCAGCGACGATGGGAGATGTTTTAGGATGGTGATTAGTTCGCCATCCCCGCCTAATGAGCCAGTTAGGTAGAAGATCTCCAAATTATAGCCTGAGCGATCCATAAAGGAATTCAGGCTGTCTACTGGTACATCATGCCAGAGGCTGGAGTATAAGCGACGAAGGGACGGGGTCGTAATCGCCCCGAAAATTTTAGATAGTTCGTCGGAAGAGAATCGTATTTCCAGATGCTGGAGGAAAGGAAGAAGATCTGGAGTTTCGGAGATGCGATATTCCGGACTGGTCGCTCTGGAGGACCTCAGGCTGGACCGGACTACGTTACAGTCGACCAGCTGATGGGCGTGATGAAAAATCTCCAGTAACTCGTTTACATGCAAAGACGCATTTTAGCCGTGTTAAATTGTTCCACTTGATGTCCACGGATGAAAGAGCGACGTCGTACATTTTGACGAAATGTGGCTGAGGGGAAGCTGTCCCCAAGCTGAATCGGCCGGCCTCGCCCAATCCGTACAATATGGATTTGAGGCAGAGAGAGAGAGTTAACTCATCTAGTATGGGGGCAGTCCTTCCGTCTCCAATGAATCGATGAAATAGAGAACCCCAAACGAAAAGATGCAGGCTCCGCCAACGGCTAGAATGTCGGTTGAGGAGATCGATAAGAGGGTAGAGCAGAGGTTCCGCAGTGGACGACTCATTATTTGAGACGGTGTCGAAAGAGATATCCAATATTGGTCGAAGAGATCCAATTTCAATGACGGATCGGCTGGGGAACCTCGAATCCTTATTGCGACTCTGGTCCAAAGATGTGGGGTCGTCCATGCGATATCTCGGCCAGGATTGGCATACAGCACCGAGGATTAAGGGCTGACATATGACTCTTTTATCAAACGGTCTGGGGTCTGATGTTGAAAGGCACTGGACGAATATATGGGAGCTTATTTCTCTTGGAACTCGGCTGATTAGGAGATCATGGATTTTTCTCCATCCTCGCGTCGGAGGTTGAACGCATTTCCCTGGTGCTTGGCCTAACGCTTGAAGATGACGGCGGACATAATAAAAAATAAGGTGATTTTTTGAAGAGGGCATTGATAAAAGGAACAGATACCTAGATATGCTGGCCCACGAATCTTGGGTTGTTGGAAGAAGTTGTGGCTAAGGAGAAAGTCAACTGTCGAGAGCGTGCCTAGAAGATTCTGTTATTGTCGGAATGCTGGAAGCTGCTAAGGTGAGGTATTGCGTATTGAATAATAATCTTCCAGTCGAGATACTGTAGCAAGTAGGGGCGACAGTTTACCGATGAATACGAGCCATCGTACTAGGGCAAGTGATGGTTGAGTGCAAGGTCTGGTGAATTACGTAACTACCCTTCCCTGCAATAAAGTGGTAGAATGGCAGCTCCAGGTATCTTCGTTGTTTAGAAGAAAATTAATCCTGTGGTATACAATGATGGAATGAAGACACAAAAGAAGGAATTAAATAAAGAGTCTCATAATGAGTCCAATCCGTCCACCAATATCCGAGTATCCCTCCTAACACCTCCATCCAAAGAGAATATGAGCATTGGGAAATAACTTCCCGAGTCCCGTATGCGCCACGCCCCGCTACCATGCAATCTTACGTCTTCACCGCCGCAGCTACAGCAGCCGCAGCCGTTTCGTATTTCTTCCCCTCATTCTCCGCTCTCTCCAACGTTTTGGTTAATTTATCCTCCCGTGCACCGAGCCGTTGATCCATCCCAAGGATCAGTAACCGCATTTCCTCGATCTGAGCAAGGGTTGCTAGCCGTTGAGCCTCTTTCAGTTGTTGCTCCTGCTGTTGCGGCGCTTGTTGGTTAGAATCGCTATGCTGATGTTGATAAGGAGTGGGACTATTCGTAAAGCGGGATACGTGTGATGAATGTGGCATTCCGTGATGGGTTGTCGTTGTTGATAGAGTCGGCGTGAAGGAGTCAGGATGAGGGGAGGGGGATGGGGAGTGTCGTGTAATGCTGCTTAGGGTATTGGAGCGGACGTGGCTCATGTTCATTCCTGAGCGTAGTGGGGCGGCGGAGGATGGGGGAACTTCGAGGTTCGCCTGCCAGTTGTCCCCTGCTAGGCGGGTTAGTTCTCGCTCGAGCATTTTTTCGCGTGCTTTCATTCTGTTGGTGGTCGGTCGTTGGTAAGTCACGGAAAGAAAGGTTCAAAGAAGAAAGGCGGTGTTGTACCTTTCCATATCTGCCATGCTCTTTTCGTTCTCTCTTAGCGTTCCTTGGAGGATCAAGTCGAGGTTCTTGTATTCCTTCTCCAGTTCTTGGATTCTCTCGATTGGAGGGCGTTGGGCGAGTTGGTCCTGGAGCGCCTGGATGCTCATCTGGAGCTATAGGTTTTTCAAAAAGTCTTAGAGGTGAATTATAATTCCTGGAGGGGCGCACATACCCTATCGCACTCGCGATCCTTCTCGAGTAACTGCCGCCGCAAGACATCTTCGTTTGATTCGTCCTCGCGGAGAACGCCTAGATCGTCCGCGGGAAGAGCGAGAGAGGGTCTGGCATAGTGGCGGACACTTTGTGCGCGACGCATGGTGTTGAATGTTTCCCGTGGGTGGCTTGCGAGACAAGGACGAAACGAAAGAACTTTCCGACCGCGTTGCTGATCTGAGAAGGATACAGAGATTCTGATGTGTTGTTCCGATACCTAGACGCTTATCCAGAATGTCGTGGATAGGAACTCCAAGTCTGAAGGAGCGATGAATGAAAGGCGAAGAACGGACGAACATGTTGTCAACGCGAGGTTACGACGCGAGGGTCATGTGACCTAATCGTGACCGAGTTGACGGGCCGCTGATCCGGCGCGCCAATTGGCCGACAAGTCGCGCGTCTCGAGCAGCGCTCGAGGCTTGCTCTCGACGCTCTCGCCTCGGCGAAGGACGGTTTAGGACTCAGATAAATGTATTCAAAAAATACTTTTTCGCACGTACCTTAGGTTCGGCTCTTTCGGGCCCTGCCTCTCGGCACCGGCACTCTCACAGAGCAGAAATTTCGTTGAACCAGTGCCTCGATGGCAAACGAATACCAGGTTAGCCCACTTAGCTAGCCATATGGACTTAATCTTGGTAAATCGGATTGATTTACAGTATTTATAGCGATCCCGAACTGGTTCGAGACGGTGTTGGCTTATTTTCTCTTCCCAGAGAGCTCTGGGTCGTGCCAGCCCTTTTCGACTCTTCAACGGACGGCTGTCGGATGCCAAAATCCTACAGAAAGGGTCGAACGGATTTGGTAGATTTTTTGCGTAAGTGTATTCACAATAGTAAAAACAATCTGAAGATCTCGACAATGACTGTTTTCTGAGGACACGTCCCCCGAAAAAAGGCCTCATATCGTTCTGACCATCTCGCAGCACTCATTCTTAATTTAGTTTCCTTGATTCCTCCCTTGCCCTTTGAATTTAGTGGGTTCTCGTGTCCCGTTCCCGCCCGCTTTACCGCTCTCGCGGTCCGGCCGTAGATTTTATAAATTTGCTGCGCTTACTCCCAACGCTGGTCCCTGTACTGATAATGGGAAGAAAATAGCGCATCTCTCGTATATACGTAAAGGTTGATCGTCAACTTGAGGCCGTTGAAGGTCGTGTTATTTTTTTCTGCGATTACCAAGTTGTTATCAAGGGTTCCAAGTTCCTTTTCAGGGATCCCGCGATTATCGTCGATACCAGAATACCATGCAGTTATTTGTAGTGTAAACGTCTAAATTTTCACGATAAGGGTGCTTCGGCGCCCAGGAGAACGTTCGAAAAAAGATCCAGTGGATATGACAATGCTTAGTATTGTTGTATTCTTATCATTCGTGGCACCCTGCCATCGATGTCGACGTTTCCATGATTTGATTTCTCGACAACAGATAGAGCAGCGGCCATCTCAAACTAGAAATAACCAATTGCAGAAGACCCAAGGAATTCCGAATATGTGTATGACGTTTTCTAATCGAATACTTTCCAGCAAACAAGCACAAACATCTCCTCCCCACTCCTAACCACCACCACCAGCACCTCGTCGCCGTCGTCTCCAACAGCGAGCTCAACCATGGCCGAAAGCCCACCAAAGTACCCGACAGAAAAGCTCGGGGAGTACACTGTCATAGCCGATATCGCAGAGGGAACATTTGGCAAAGTCAAAAGTACGCACACGGCTTACTTATTCATCCGCGGAGCATTTGCTTATTAGGAGATCATGATCAGTGGCGACGCACACAATTACGGGGCACAAAGTGGCCATGAAATATATCTCGAAAGCCGTCATTCAACGAGAGAAAACCAAGACCCGCGTTCGTCGCGAATTCGAATACATGCGGACGCTACGACACCCACACATAATCAAATTATACGAGGTCATCTCGACCCCCACCGACATCATATTCGTGCTCGAATACGCAGGTGGAGAACTGTTCAATTACATCGTCGCGAATGGGAAGATGCCGGAACCGCGCGTTCGCCGCTTCTTCCAACAGATTATCTCTGGCATCGAATATTCCCACCGGCTCAAGATCGTGCATCGCGATCTGAAGCCAGAGAATGTCCTGCTCGACGACGACCTAAATGTTAAAATTGCCGACTTTGGACTCTCCAACGAGATCAGCGACGGCGACTTTTTGACGACGAGCTGCGGGAGTCCCAATTACGCTGCGCCGGAAGTGATAGGTGGGGGTGTTTATGCAGGACCAGAGATCGATGTATGGAGCTCGGGAGTTATCCTCTACGTGATGCTCGCTGGTCGTTTACCATTTGTAGACGACGATGTCCAAGTTCTATTCCAAAAAATCAGTCGTACGTGTCCAATGCCTTCACGTTGCCTTCTGGGATATTCATTTTTCGTGTAGAGGGCACCTTCCATATGCCTCGCGACCTTTCTCCCGACGCCAAATCTCTAATATCCGCCATGCTCGCTGTCGACCCCGTCAAACGTATTACTATCCCTGAGATCACCCAACACCCCTTCTTCACCACAGATCTTCCCCGTTATCTCACGCCCCTACCTCCCCCACCTGGACCCGTTCTCGGTACCCTGAGCTCTTTGGTCACGCCCCCAAAGCAACTGGACTTTGAGATTATAGAAGGGCTCGGGCGGATCGAGGAAGACGTGGTGGAGGAGCTCGCTGCAAGCATGATCGGGGTGGACAAGGAGGACGTGTGGGAGTGTTTGAGGAGGGATGACGGCGTGCAAGGAAATGCAGTCAAGGTGGCATACATGTTACTGAGGGACAAACGGAGACTGGGGAAAGACCTCGCCGAGTTCGCAGAGGCGGAACGAGATGCCCAACTCGCGGCGATGGATCCCCGGAACACGATATCGCCGACGGTGCTCTCGCCTGTCGGTGCGATGGATCTGGAAGAGAATCCGTTCGAGGTCGAGTTCAACGCGGAGTATGACGATGAGGAGGGCGATGAGGATTCGGATGAGTTGGACTTTATCTCGCCGCCGCTGCCGTCTGGTGACGACGATCCGAATGCTGCTGGACCGCAATTTGCTGTGCTGAACTCGTCGTTGCCGGATCAGCTACCCGAGCAGCACCATCTCACCTCGTATGTCTCTGCGAAGCGCTCTGGAAGGGATCGGGAGAAGAAACAGCATAAAACGAAATGGCATTTCGGGATTCGCAGTCGAAGTCCTCCGATGGAGGTTATGCTTGAGATCTATCGCACGTTAAAGACGCTTGGGATGGAGTGGAAGGAGAAGAAGAATCTTGGTGGGTTGGGCGGGCTGAAGAAGTCCAAGTCGGGCAAGGGGACACACTTGGAGCGCAATAGGGATTTAGACGGGGATGGAGGTGTGGATTTGAAGGCGGCTTCGAGTATCTATTTCGTGGAGACCAGAGCGAGGGTTCAGGATGTTGTGGTTCGTTCTCTTCTTTTTCTTGCCCATTCTTTGTTAGCATCTGAAATACCTTCCTCAGGTTCTCATGAACCTCCAACTCTACATGGTCGACTCGATCAACTACCTCGTGGATTTCCACCACAAAAAGTCGTACAGGGCATCCACTGATCCTGGTGCAGGGAGATTTGACATGGCAGTGTACGATCCTATCTTCTCAGCTGAGACGAGCAGCGAGTCAGGTCGGTCCGTCAAGGAAAAGGATGGCAGTGGGGTGAAGGAAGACGAAGTGGTGTCGCCGTTTGTGTTTATGGATGTTGCGTGTCGGTTGATTCTGGAATTGGCTGGGGGGAACGATCCGTGAGTAGTAGCTGGGATGGGAAGGAGGGGTTCGATTTCGTGGTGGCGCTTTTGGTTGGAGGAGGCGGAAAAATGCTATGTGTCGGCCTTGCGTATTTTTTGCGCGCTCTTCGTTCTTTCGCCTGGTGCGATTTCTCTGTCTCTTTTTTGTCCTTCCCCTTTTTTTTTGCTTTTATCTTGTTGTTTTCCCATCTCTCCGCTTGCTTGATTTTTTCTTTCGTCATTTGCTCGCTGCTGTGCTAGTTTTCCTCTTCTTTTCTTTCTGTTTCCGTCTCTTCCTCCTGCTCTTTACCCGGAATTCCGCCCCCCCGAATCCTAACAAACCCTCCTCCTTCTCCTCTTTCTTCGCCATCCATCCAACAACATCCAACCGACCATCTGTCAAATAATCTCTCGTCGGTCGTGTTTTACCCTCCATATGTAATCCCACCTTTCTCCATTTTACCCACACCCCACCCGAATGTTAACCAAAATATTCAACATCCATCTCAGTACCCGAATTTTCTTATACACGCACATTCCATTCCTATTGTCTATTGTCTATTGTTCTTGACATATATACGCTCATTTATGTATTTTGGCTCGCTACATAGCGTTTTGAGCTTTATTTTTTTTGACTTGCTTATGTACGTGCTTTTGTTGTTGCCGAGGTTCCCTTTGCCTTGTGTGTTTCGGTAGTGTACTCCTGGAATCAAATGGTTTTAAAATGTCATGATTTTCTTGTATTTGTATGGTTCGCAGTTGGTTTTTTCTATCCAATAGACAGAGGATGGAGGAAGAAGCGACGGAGACGCGGTCCGCATCCTAACCCTAACCACGGACACGACTTGCTCTCCTCCACCATGGCCAACCCAAATATCGCGACGGAGCAGCTGCTTGAGCTCTTATTAACGCTCAAGGTAAGCGACCAATAGTAATATAATGTAATATAAAATGGTTATTGACAAGCTTTGCTCCAGAAAACAACGCCAGCGGCTGCACGAGGGATTTTGAATAACCAACCTGCGATCGCATATGCTCTGATAAAGCTCATGGTGTCGATTGACGTGATAAATATTGAAGTGTTCCAGGTACTTTTCTCTGTTCGAAACTCTATTGTGACCTCTCAACCTTTTTCTTTATGAAAACAGAAAACATTAGCAGAATACGACCCAGGCACTGCAACCCCAAGTTCTTCGACTCACGTTCAACGCCCTGCGTCTGTGCAAACCTCAACACCTAGTGCGGTTCCACAGCAGATTATGCCTCCTACAGCTGCACCCACGCCTATATCGGCGATTCCACGGCATATGCAGCCGTCTTGGTACCCCAAGACGGCGACACCACCACCAGCACCACTGCCATCATCATCTGCGCCGTCATACCTCGGTTCTGGATCGCTACCACCGGCGTCCTCCATGCCCTCTTCCAGCTCTTTAGCTTCAGCAGCGCCTACACACACCCCTACACCGCCATATGGGTACACGAATGGCCAGGGCAGCAGTTCCGCTCTGGGAGGTGGATATGGTGCGTATGCACAGCAAGGGTACGGGGCGTACCAGCAGCCACAGCAGCAGCCGCAGCAGCAACAACAACAGCAACAGTATCAGCAATATCAACAAGGAGGGGGTTACGCTGGTTACCCGGGTTATGCGGCTCAACCGCCGGCGCAGGCTGCTCCTCCCGCTGCTGGTGTCGCGGCTCCTGCGCTGCCTGATGCGTTGGCTGGGATTCCTGAGGAGCAGAAGGTGGGTTTTTTGCCTTTGTGTCGTATTTCGTGCACTTCCTTTCACCATTATCTCCCATTGGTTATTTTTTCATGTCGTCCTTCCTTCTTCCTGTTCCTCGAATCCCGAATTCCGCGATAAAACGTGTTTCTCACGCTACTCTTTTTCATCTAGGCTCTCATTATGCGTGTCCTATCGATGACGACGGAACAGCTCAACTTGCTGCCACCCGCAGACCGAGCGACGTATATACAAATTGTAAGTTGCTGCATCCCCTTTCTCATTCCACTCCCATCGTGTCGGTGTTTTTTTCGTGGATCGCTGATTGCCTTTTATTTTTTTGAATTGACAGCGGACTACGTTAGGTGTTCCTACGGCATAGCCTGTCTGACTGGCTGGTTTCTGTATATTTGGTCTCTTAGTTTTTTTCTTTTTATTGGCAATATACTGTACCATTCGCGACGCTTCCTCGGACTGGTTCATGTTCCAGTTGACAGCTCAAGCATAAGGGACGTATGGCGCTTGTATGGCGCTTATTCCTTCAGTTGAAAGTCTCACGCGATGGGCAGATGTCTCCACGTGAATCAATCGCTCGCAAGATAGGACATCTATAGGGACCCGTCTCCATTACCTCCAACACAAAAGGTAGATACTTGAATGTGTGACTCTTTTCTGTGCAGATTTACCGCCATACTGGCATAAGGAATAACCCGCTTGAAAAATCCAAAATTCGCTCATCATCTACGACATAAAGAAAGGAAATAAAAGTGGAAAATATGCGCTCCTTCTCTTCGTACGCCACTACCAGTTCCTTGACCGGCGTTTTCTCGATGACTCCCATGACACGGGGGCCAATTTGCCTCACACGAGTTCCAAGCTTGAATTGCTGAAGATAGTCCATATGCCACGGACCCACAAGGATGCGGATATCAGCCCCGTCGTCAATGACGGACAAGATTTGCTGTGCAATGTCTTCGTCGATGTCCATTTCCTTTGGTTCGATGAGCTTCAGGCATAGGCATCAGCAAATCCTCCAATTACTGGTGGCGCTTTTCGGACTTGTGGCGGCTTTTTGGCTTGTTCACAAGTCGACAAGTCACGCAGCTCGAAAAGTCAGCAAGTGGCGCCAGGGCCAGATTAGAATTAAAACTATGCTATAAATTCGTGTGCGTGGTGGTCTACGTAGGTATTAACAAAAAAAGCGCGGAATGCATCGAGAGAATAAGTGAAATCGAAGTCTTCCGGGAGGGGACTTGAGCCGTAAATGGGGAGAAGGTGAGCACCGCGAGCGATTGAATCGAGATGAATAACTGCGGTGGTACGGTGATTACCTGCGAATTCTGGATGTACGACCCATAGACCTGTCTCGGGATCAGGTTCGTTGCTGCGGAGGACCAGCCAGTTGACCAATGCGCAAGGATAGAACGTTTCACGGAACGAGAAGGAAAAAAAAAGCAAAACCCGCCCGATGGCCATTCCTCGCATACCTGGCACATCAGGATCGGTTTCAACGAAGACGGTATCACGCCGTGGTTGCTTCCCTCGCCAGCAGGGCACTGAACGGATGCGTTCGTGGCACATCCCTCCCACTCCGCATATGTCACTTGGTGCGTAGAAGCGTGCGATTGCGGAGTGGTAAACCTTGAGCTTTCCATGGAAATCCGGGCAATCGGCGATGGGAACAGTATGTGCTAGGGTGTCGGAGTCGGGATGGAGTTGCTGCCAAATGAATTGTCGGAGAGCGGTAGGGAAATGAGGTTGCTGGATGTGGTCTGCGAGTTGGACTAGCGAATCAGGATACTTCGGCTCTGTAGAGAAATAGTCAGAAATGTTGATAGGGAAGATTGCCGCCTCACGCACCTGCCCGTTTTGCCAACTTAATGGACGACAGCACCTTTGGTCCACTGGATGGACCCAGATCCTCATCATCATCCAGCCCCTCCTCCTCCTTGTTTTCAGGCTCCGGAACAGGTGCACCTCCCGCGTGAATCATGGCAGTGTATGATGATGTGGAACCATCCATCATTCCCTGTCGAGCGAAGTAACGACGAGCCGCATGGAGCTTTTCTTCCCGTGAGATTCTTTGTAGCATTTGAAAAAGTGGTTCGTGGCGGCTCGAACATCGCCAGGGCTTCTTGACTGCGTCGATGTGCTTAGATTCCGTAATTGACGAGCACAGTCCATTTGGAGAGCCGAAAAGTCGGATTGAACGGTGGTAATGTTTGAGTGAGTGCTGACGTGGAAGGGAAATATCAAGACGGACACCGGCCTCAATGAAAACGTTGCGAAATTGGTGAAATCGAACCAACGCATCATCGAGCTTGTCTAGGTCTTTGCTGGTGAGGGAATTTTGGCGTGCGATGTAACAGAAATCGAGCAGCGCGGCTACACATCGTACCATGTCGGAAGGAACATATCCGACGATAGCAGCCAGGAAAACCTTGGGTACTGCAGGTCAGTACATCTGCACAAATTAAATAAATCAAAGACGCACCTTCATCAAGGCCTTGGAGTCATTTCCCGTCCACTGCTCAAAATTCCGCCCATCAGGAAATCGACGAAGCCCAGGAAAAATTGGGACAGATGAGATCCTGAAAAAGAGTGAGAATAAGGTGAATGCGGGGGGTTTAGTTGCGTACCGGCGGTCAATATCCTGGGTTATCTCGTGGGCACGTGCTTCACCATGTTCAATGGTCAGGTAATTGTAAATCCATGTGACGATGTGGTCCTTGAACGTTCCTTTCACAACTTGATGGAGGAGGTCGGATGAGAGGAGCTCATGGATATCCGCTCGAGGAAAATTGTAGGTGAAGGGCTGGAAGCAGAGATCGTGAGAAGTAAAAAAAAATGAATGGAAAATTAACACGTGCCAGGTAATCACAACGAATCCCAAAGTCGTTCCACAAAATGCCTGGATCGAAACTAGTCTCCCCAAGGCAGACCTATGATGGAAGACGAATCGTTCCATCTATGGTCTGCTTTTGATCGCGCCTGCCTTACCGTACCTCAGCTTTCGCGCCGTGAGAATATGATTTGAACCTCACGTGGTCTATTAGTGGCACGTGCGGTAGCGATAAAGCAAACGCGTCGTCGCGTTTCGCCTCCTCTTCCATCGATGAGTGCCTTTGATTCACCTTATCATCATTTATATGGTGTCAAGCTCAATTTGAACCTCTAAGCCCAACTCCCCCTCCTCTAATTAGCCTCTATATTCAACCAATTTCACTCCAGCAGCAACTCAATCTCTCCGCACGAATTTTGAGAAGATAGGGTGCCCCACCAACGCCTTCAATTTAATTTCCATGATCTTGGCATACATTCTTCATGTTTGTTATTATTGAACTAGTGATGAACATAGTGCATACCATCTGGTATTCTACGTATTTTGTCAAGTAACAACAAGAATGAACGGATTTCTTTGGGGATCTAGCCTGCTCATGGCGGGCCCTGTTGTACATTTGTATAAAATTCATTTTCCCCATTCCTGTTCCATCATAATATCACGAATAGCTCGATGCCATTGAGGAGCTTCCTGATTCCTTCGATCTCGACGTTATGTGGGTCGTATGGAAGGAATTCGGTGAGAATTTTGTGACAGAGCGCATGAAATTCGGATGAGCTAAATTTTAAAGTCAAGTTGTATGTCCCAAGGGGATGGGTGCGCTCATATCTTTACAAACGAGATCCCAGACGCGTCGACACGTAATTTAAATTACATTCACTTGGCATCAGACGGTACACGTGATCCCCGAAAACGCCGAAGGTTGAGGGCCCTTGACAGGTCAACCATCAGAAACAGACTAGATCGAAACATGCGATTAAGAAATCCGTTCTCTGAGGAGATCGACGAAGAGCTCCCGGTGCATCAAGGAAGTCACGATGTGCCTCACATCTACCATTCCATTAACATCAGATGCCCTGTATGAATTAAACAATGACATACTTGGGACACCAGTTCTGCACAATTCCTGCGAGATATACCTGCTCTGGATAATCCGCGATATATGGACCTAAGCCATAGAATGCATGACGAAGATGGCCATCTGGGCAGCGCACTAATTCAGGAGTTGACATGCCAGCTCGAAGAGGTTCGAAGATGAGTGAGAGGGATGCGTGGTATAGCTGGCGGACAAATTTGGCGTATTTGGGGTGGGCTTGATGTTTTTTTGATGCTACGTCAGACAGTGTAAGCCTTCTTTGCTTGAGCAGTGAAATTTATGAGCTAATTACTCTTTGGAATTGGAAGAAATGCCACTGGAAGGACGCCATCTCCATGTGCACGCCGAGCCACATTCGTAAAGATTCCCGGTGACATATACACTGGGTGGTACTGCTGGTGACCGGTCGCGATGGATACGGTAGTTTTATCACTTCCGGCAACAACAGGGATGAACATTGCACCTTGGGCCAAGTCTGGACTTTCCGATGCAATTTTGTCCTGAAGCAATTTAATTACAGGCAGTTTATAGAGTGTTTGAACGTACCGCTTGGTTCCAGGCCCAATCCCCCGACATCAGATTAGAAAAGACCCTATCACCGGCTGCATTGAACTGCATGTATGGAACATTATGAGCTTGGTCTTTGAAGTCCGAGTTGCCGACTTGTTGATGAAGGAGGTGCCGAGAATTTCGCGTACACAGGTGATACGTCTCGGTCATCCACTTTGGTGGATTCACAGCAGGCAAGGGACCCTGGTATTGTATCTCATAGGTTATCCATGGGCTGGCGCCATGCTGAATTTTGTCGATGGTCGCGTAAAGGTCTTTAGCAGATTTCCACTGCGGATAAAGATTGCCATCATTCTGGGTGACCATTGCTGCCCAAAGGTCAAGAACTACATTTGTTTGCGCGACTGAGGTGGCTCTGAGGAAGTGATAATGGGCAAAATCAAATGCAACCCGGTCATTGAAGGGTTCCCAGGAACCTGTCTTTGGTGGTTCTGGTGCTGGAGGGGCGAACTCAGGCAATTTTCGGCCTCGCGAATCACAGGGGTCAGCTGTTCAACCCTTTTTCAGTCACTCTACAACGCTAACACAAAGAATGCATGGTACCTGTTAGGACACTATGTCGGGTATAGGTAAAATTGTGGTCCTCAGCACGTTCATCATCATCTGGTGGTGTCATCTCGCGGTGTGCTGAATTGATATGTTGGGTTCGCCCAGCTGCATTCTTGAATTTTCGAGGACAGTGCAAGCATTGCAAGGAAGGGGCATGAACGGAGGGATGGACATTCTCCATTATGGGAGGGACAGGCGGATGTTGGACTTTGAAATTGAGAAGGTATCGAAAACATTGGGTTAAGTTACCAAACCAAACAAAACACGAAGAGAAAACCCTTGGTGTTCCTGAGTCCTGAGTCCTGACACGTCGACACTCTTCAACCCATCCAATTTCTATACCCTGTGTACGCTCCTTCCTCACAACTGCTACCCTGCCATGGCCAAAACTCGTGGAGCAAAGGCGGCACAACCAGGACCACCCCCTCCACCTGTCGCTGAAATAGCTGCTACTGTCGCGAAAAAGCGGCCGCGTGCCAATACGGAGCCTGAACAACAGCCAGTTAGTCAAGCATCAAAAGCAGTTCCTAGAAATTCAAAAAAACAAGTACGCACCTTCCTCCTTAACTTCCGGTGAAGCTCGGTCCAATACTGTTGTACAGAAACTCCAAGATGCCAATGACGGTGTGTCGGATGACGATGGGGGAGGCTGTGGATATGAGGTAACAATGTGTGAATCAGAAACTGATAATAAACTCACCTTCATGTAAACAGTTGCGAAAACCTGTAAAATCGGGGGCCCCAGCTGGAGGGGTGAAGAAAATCCGACGAACAACTGCTCAAGTCGACAAAGAGTCAGCAAGATACGAGAAGCTAGTAAAGCAGATTAAAGAGCTTGAAGCCAAGAAGTTGAGAATGGCGGCAGAATTTGATATCCACCAGGAAGAAGAGGAGGCGGCAGAGGAGGCGACAGTGGTCACTCACGCTTCACAGCTCCGAAAGAACATGGCAATAAAGAAGGTTGTGCGTAAGCAGATTGAACATGAGCATGATCCCGAGGACGAAGATGAGGAGATCTTTGATATGACGAATGCTGATGGAACTCTGAGTGAGATTGAGGGCGCTAGGATGGATACAGATTCAGACGACGAGGATGAAGGCAATGGGCAACCCACCAAGGTATTTGTCACAATAATGATTGTCTACGTAAAGCTGACACAGGATTTGTAGCGCAGTAAAAAGCCGGTGTGAGGAGAAGTAAAGGCTGCCATTGAAAAGGAAAAGGAAAGCTTGCGTGAGGAGGCAAAGAGCACCAGCGACGTGGCGGTTAGGAAACAAATGGCAGGCAAGGTCAAATCAACAAGGTGTGTTGTAATCGACCAAGGTGCATCAATGATCTGACATCGGATCTGATTAGCCTGGCAATCATGAAACGGCCGGGGCACCTGTCTGGCTTTCAACCGAATTTCAGCCATACCCCAACTCCTTCCCAAAAGCCCAAATCCAAACCTCGTGCTATCACCCCCGATGAAGGATTATGGTGGTCTTCAAGATGATGATGTGTTCTCCGCTCCTCCTGAAACCGTGAAGAAGGGGAATGTTCGAAATAACGATGTAAGCTATTTTAGCCTCATATTATTATTATTATACCTGCTTATTCTCTGGAAGAACATCACCTTTAATATCTTAGCGAGCTCCGAGGAAGACGTCAAACCCAAGCGTAAACCCGTGACTGTCAAAAAAACCCCTGCAAGCAGGTTGCGTGCAACGCCCACTATCAAGTCTGAGCAAGGAGGTTCTAGCCCCTCCATTGTCTCGACCCCATCGCCCTCTGACGAAAATGCGCTACCCGACATCATCACTGAGAAGTGGACAACAATTGTGTTGCCGACTCTCTATCACTGTTTCTTCGCCACCGAAGAAACATTCATCTCATTTGGGAAATCATCTTCAAGTTTACGCGACCACGTCATCTGTGTTCTGAAGGATGCTCTTCCAAATCATTCATACCAAGTCGAAAGGAAGTCAACGGTCATGGAAATGGTGCGTAATTTCATCTCTCCCTCTTTAAATATATGTCTTACAATTGGAAAAACTCAGGCTTACAGTCGTTGTTCTGAAAAAAGATCGGTTTTTGGAATCCGCGCAGTCGCTATTGTTGACAACTTCTTCAAACAGCCCGAGTACGCAGGACATCCTCGACGCATTGCTCGATATGCCAATTGGGCGGTTCAGCCCAATGGACCCGCCTTGTGGGCAACACCATCACCAGACGGTCTCACACAGGGTATGGAAGGATATGAAGTGAGTCACAAAAGTATGACCAGTATCGGAACTTCTAACCACCTATTTTAGCGACCGCACGGGCTCTTCGAATCCAAGTTCGTTATTGATACGGCTGCTCCTCTCCTACGGTTGATGAAGGGATCTGCTGGGGATTACGGAAAACCTAAGGGGGGGCTCGCTTTGGCGGCGGCTGGCGTACGTTTCTTTGATCAACTGATGAATTGAAACTGAATTATCTTTCAGGTGGAACGTGCATTTTCATTGTGGCTTCCGTCCGGCCACCGCAAGAGTACAAAACCAAAATTTTCGTGCGAAACCGTCGGTGATCTCGTTGGGGATTACGTCGTCAACACAGCCAAGCTTAGTGACAAGGCCTGGAAGCGGATCGAGGATGCCATGGGGATACATGATGTGGAGAATACCCCGGAGCAACCACCCTTGGCAGCAGTTTGCGAACCACTTAGGTCCCTTTATATGACATGGGAATGGGACCTAGGAGGGGGTATTGGATAAATCCCTGACAGCTGCGGATAAAAGTAGAAGACCTCAAAGATCGTCTTCTGAGATCACCCTCTGACAGAGATAGAGGGAGAGGAAGGAGAGGACATGCAGATCTGTCTCCAATCCCGATGGGATTGCTTCAGATTTTGGCCACGGCCATGTTTTCCCATTTTCTGATTCCCTCTTTCTATGATTCCCTTGGATTTTCGAATGACTGTCGGAATCTGTCATGTTTTTTGGTACAAAAAGGATATATTATCAACGGTTCAACAAGAAAAAAATATCATACATTATGGCTTAAGGGTGAAAAATGAATACGCAGGAGATACATATGAACAAGTGATGATTGGGCCAATTGGCGATGATTGGTTAGGGAATCGACGTTATGGGCAAGAAAAAAAGTCCGTCGAACAAATCTCAAAAAAAAAACTGCCAAGAATGAGGTGCCAATGTAGTAACGCTCTCTAGACTCCAGTGGGATTATCCTTTACCTCCATCCCCAACGACTCCAATACAGAATTTGTGGATGGATGCCTGACATCGTTCGTTGCAGGAACGCCTGACCCGGTTCCACCAGTCGGGAGAGGGGGATGTACAGGTGGCGGTTGTCCTTGCTGGGTGCTGGAGGAGTAACCGTAGGGAGCGTGATGGTAGGGGCCATAAGGATTGATTGCGAGATGATTGTACGCCCATGCTGGATAGTTGCCTCCAAATCCCTGTTGGCCACCAGAGGGAAGAGTTGACGAATTTGCATGCTGATTGTCGACATTCATTTGAGGAAGCGGCGGTGCATAAGGATGACCATAGCCGAGGGCAGTGTAATAGCTGGGGAAGGAAGGAAGGGCACCAGGCGGCCCTTCCGGATGGTTGGTGGGAGGAGCAGGATAATGTCTGTAGGACTGATGAGCTGGCAGTTGCGGTGTACTGGAATTTGGAAGTTGTGCTGGAGGGCCTGATGGTGGCAATGGTGCAGATTTCGTTGGCGGGATGGAAGGAGGGGCGCCAGCCGGGCCTTCTGGATAGTTGGAGGAAGGAGCCGGATAATCCCTACGTGGATCTGATGAGGTGGCACTTGCGGTGTGCTGGCGTTTGGATGGATCGGTTGTGCTGAAGTGTGTGATGGCAGCGTTACAGATTTCGTTGGCAGGATGGAAGGAGGGGCGCCAGCCGGCCCTTCTGGATAGTTGGAGGGAGGAGCCAGATAATGGCCGTAGATCTGATGAGGTGGCGGTTGCGTTGTGCTTGCGTTCAGATGGACAGATTGTGCTGAAGTATCTGACGGCAGTAATGGTATAGATTGCATCGGCGATGAGGGAACTGGGTGAAGGTTTTTGGGTTCAGGAGGAAAGAGTAGATTTGCGACGTTAGAGCGCTTGGCCAATGTACCAGGGGAATCCTGAACGGTCTCATCGATACGACTTTTGGAATTGTCGGATGAGGGATCGGTACCCTCTGAGGACATCTTGGTGGGTTTCACTAAAAAAGTGGATAATGTAAATAACCCGTGGTTTCGAAAGCAAATTGAGGGAGTTTTCTTACCTTGCTTGATGGCCTTCGTCTTCGTGGAAGATTGAGGATCATGGTCGCTCACATCACTGGTGGCACCTGCATACAATATGTCAGCCTGCGTGAAGTGCATGCGATATCCATTTCTGTCATACCTCGTAAGATTGCGCTAAGAGGCACATCGTCATCCCCATCTGAGTCATCTGTGACAAGTAACCATATGTCAGTGATTCAAAAAGCGATCAAAAATCATACCTGTTATAATCTTCTTGTTCTTCCTGGAAACTCGGTCGGCCATTGCTTTTTGGGATTGCTTTCCACCGTGACGCATGCTCCTAGTGGCTCGAGGCGAGGTTGAGAACAATGGGACCGTGGTGGTATCATGAGCCGATTTGACCTTTGGCTTTGGATCATCGGACAGGAACATATCATCATCATTGTCCGTTGTGGAAGCCTTGTCACTGGATTCAATGGCTTTCTTTTTTCCCTTGGACACCTTTTTCGATGGTGGCTCCTCAGACTTGGAAGACGGCGTTTTCCTTTTGGCTCCAGATCCATGAGCATCCAGACGGGGAAGACCAAGCCGATCTTCCTCGTTCGGGTCAGTCTTCTTTTCACCAAGGAACTTTCGTCGGCCGTGAGTATACTTGGAGTTGGCCGGAGGTGGAACCCCCATGATGGCTGGCTGCTTTAGAGGAACTCCTGTAAAGCATCGGGTCAAAACGGTAATCCATTAACGTTGAGAAAGAATATCACATACCTCCAGACTCATAGGTAAGAACTGCCTTAATGGGGTGGGTGGGATGCTTGAACGCATCGAGAAGAAGCGCGTGCTCCTTCACTGAGATGCCGTGGATACCTTTCCCTCTGGTATCATCGCAAGGAAAGTCGGCCTCTTCTGGGTAGTTCCAGATGACATATCCCTTTTCTGCGAAGGATCTAATCATACTCTTCCATGGCAATTGGTTGGGAGAAAACCTGAGGCCCGCCGATGCTAGCAGCAAGGATGAAAATATATCAATCTGGATAAGAAAATAACGTACCACCCAGGGCAATCACATGCTCTTTCAGCTGATCGATGACAGCGTGATTCTCTGATGAAGACCTGGAGGAAGTCTCTGCCTTCGTTGTGGACTTTGCCCGCTTCGCAGACACCCTTTTTGTTGACGTTGATGGTAATGCGGATTCCATAGGGGAAAGATCATCGCATAGAGATTGTTGGAGGCCATCGGGAGATGTATCCATTTCGGACTTCTTTGAATAGTAGTCACTGTTTTAACAATCAATATTGGCGTAAAAAGAGAATCAAAAAAAAGAAAAAACGCACTAAACGTGCACCTTCATGTGTCCGAGAACGAGATCATCAGCGCGCTTGAGCCGCACTGGGAAGAACTATCAAAGGACAGAGTTTTAAAAAAGATGCAGCACAAAAAATCAGGGGCTGCGTACATCAGCCGCAGCCTCCGTAGCGATGATAGCTGCGAGGGCGTTGTCCTGGTTCACGACACCTCCAACCAAGATGCCGGAAAACTCGAAGCCGTAACGGTCTGCACATTGTTTTGCCTAATGATAGGTTTAGGCTACGAAACGTCACAGAAAACACAAAAATATTTTACTCACTAGTGCTTGAAATTGATCCCGTTGCTTCCGAAAATTACCAGACCTCTGGCCGACAGACTTCTCAATCTCCAAGATGTTTATCTGTGCCCATCTGTGAAGCATCTTGTCCGCCTTGCCTGGGAAAGCTGCCTGGAATACCTCGTAGGCATCGGAGATAATTTTGGAGGAGAAGTTTCCGCCTTCATCTAGTGTTTTTTGAAGAGCAGCGATTTCCTCAGGAGGCGCTTCTAAACAGTGAGTTAATATGAAGCCGGCAACATCTACTTGATGACGAACCTTCAGATTCCTTGACGGAAATAAGGCGCCCTATCTCCTGATGCAGACGCCCTCTGATATACGCCTGGTAAATATTCCACGAGTTCAGGCTTCGTGGGGTTCCTCCATTCCATCGCTCTACTATCTGCGCCCTTGATAGCCCCGATGAAATAGAAATTTCCTTCACGAGCTTGTCCAACGCTTCCAAACCCGAAATCAAAGCCTTTTCGTGGGCTTTTGACAATCGGCCTACCGTTGGCGAATCATGGTCCAAGAGCTGATGGTAGTCGGTAGGTACTGAGTCATCCTCAGTTGGGTTAGAGGGCGGATTACAATTCAAGCGAGGAATCGATGGGCGCTTTGGGGTCGTGGGGTTGGGAGTCGCCGGTAAAACCTTCAACGTCGGAATATCGCTAGGGCCGGGTGGGATGCGGAGATCAGTAAAATCCACGTCGCTGAGTAGTGGCGTCCCAGGAACCACCATATGGTCAGTTGTCGGATTAGGTGTTACCTCAGCGAGTGCGATTCCAGTAGCCTGAGGAGTTGGTTTGGATGTGGCAAGACCAGGTCCAACACCCAGAGTTGGCAAAACTCCTGATTCAGGAGGGTCGATTGTAGCTGGTGGATATTGGGGCTGCATGATTTTTGCAGGTGCGAAGTGCAGGGGCATGTCCAGATCGTTTGATGCGGAGTCATTTTGACCAAACGAGGCATTCAAAGGCCGCATAGGTAATGATGGATTTGGGGCAAGATAATGGCAGCCTGCTTGGGCTGGTAGAGATGGTGTTGTATCCCGTGGAGCGACGGTAGGTTCACGACTCGTTGAGGTCAGATGAGAGTCGTGCCGATCACTAAAGTGGGGGAAAGCGGATGGCTGCTGGAATTGACCTGGAGGATGCCCTGGACCAGACAATGGAATGGGACCATGGGAAACGCCTGGTGGTCCTCCATACTTTGCGAGATCACCGTAGGCCAGTTGGGGGTCATAATGACCTAGCCTGTACTGGGCGGCATTCATCGGCGGAAACCCGTGAAAGTGCGGGAAAGAACTGGCATAAGGTGAAACCATCTGCTGAGGAAGCGCGAACTGGTTGCTGAATGGATAAGGACCGGGAATGATCAGGGGAGGAGGCGCTTGGGAGATTTTGAAAGGGTCATCATTTGTGGTCCCATCCGTCGCACTTGGATTGGGTGCATGCGGGGTAGAGGATGCCAGAGACATCGCAAGAAGTTGACTAGGAACAGGAGGGCTTGGGGATGGGGATTTTGGAGCTTGAGCCCGCCGAGCGTTGGCACGGTCTGTGACTTCGGAAGGATGAAGTTTGGACGGAGTTTTTCTGGGACGAAGCCTTGTAGGAGTTAATTCAGCGGGTGGTGCAGATGGTGGGCGACGGAAACGGGATTTGGTTGGAGAGGGATTGTTGGATGGGACAATCGGGCCACCATCGGACGGAGCATCCACTGGAATAGTAGGCGCTCCCATGGCTTGAGTGGCGTTCGGTTGGCTCGCATCCCTTGGATGAGGTTGGAGGTCGCTGAGCTGGTTGAGCAGTTCCTCTGGCGGATCTGAGAACGACCGTTCATACCTCTCATCGACAAGATTTGAGGATGACTCCATCTAAAAAATGTATGGATTAGAAACGCTCAAGAATAAAAGGAAAATTGGGTACCGGTTGAGTTCACAATTTTGGGTGAGGCGTGAGGGTCGCTTGGGTGCCAAAGGTTGAAGGTGGAAATGTCGCAGCAATGGAGTCGAGGAAGAATGGGGAGAGAGGATGAGCGTGTATCAGAATGGCAGAAATTTTGGCACTCCACGGATACCACGGAGAGATCCCAGAGCGCGGTCTGCGAGACGCCCACTGCATCTGAATCTTCCGCCAGAACCTTTGGAATCATGTCGGATGAGAGGACTGCCGTCTTTTTGTTTGATAGAAAATATAGCCATCGATTTGTTCTGGATGTTGATGCTGTTATGTATAGTAGAACTTCAAGCTCACGCAATATGAAATAGTTATCAAGACGTACATGGCCACCAAACCCCTTCAAAGCCATCCAACAGAGAGGAATCAATGGAGGATTGTGTCGTCATCTGTCATATTTGCTTCCACAGAGGCATGAGCGGATGTTGGCAACGTTGCGCTTGACTCTTCAAGTTCTTTCGGGCGAGCAGCCTACGAGTGAAGCTTTGAACACGTTTGTTCACTTCTAGGAGATGTTGTTCAACCTCAGCATATTCAGATATGTATAGCAAGAACGTACTTTTTATTTGCGCTAAAAGACATACAGTACATGCACGATGAAGCGATACTCTCCAGGAATACGTGACAGATCTGCTGGCAGATTACGGACAGATGATTTGCGGAGTTGTGCCATCAGAATCAAACACTGCCAAACACTGGGACTTCGGTCTTCGTTGATAGTGCAGGGCGTGTCATTGCCTGCGATGCCTCAAGCTTCTCATCGGATTCAGGACTCTTCTTTCCCTCTCAGATACTGCGCAGATACCCAGTGAGCTGTATAGTTTCAAGCCACATGGGGCGAAAGGAGCGAATCCACGGTACCTACGATTCTTACCCCAACATCCACCTCCATCTAGTGCCGATGGCCTCTCCTGGGCCTGGACGACATGGAACGGCGACTGTTATCAGTCATACTGTCGCTGCCCTCTGCCAGCTCCTTTTAAACATTGTCCCCCTTATAGAAAGTCCATTCCGTACTTGCTACCTTTTGTTTTGGATATCTTCTTGATGAGGGCTAACACGAAACCAGCGCCAACCTCTGCTCAGCTGGAGGCGGCATTTAATGCCTTATTCTCTGTGTTACAAGGTAGGCCCGTATTTATTTATTTATTCTGTTTTTTTTTGGCCTCATATGAACCACGAATCTAGACATTCCAGTAATGGCCACAGTTAACGCCAACAACTACCCCCGCACCCCATCCCCGCTCTTTTCCACCTCTCTCAGGCTCCCTGAATTTGGGGAACAAGGCGACATTCCCTTCATCATCGATACACCAACAGCAGATCTTGGGCATTCAGCTGAATATTCACCATTCATTGCAGCGGCCCCGGACTCCCCCTTCGCCACCAACATGTCATCTTGCATCGCAGCTACCCCAGACTCCCTCCTCACCACCAACATGGCAGACTCTGGATATGAGGAACCAGGCTGGGAGTTCACATCTTTCGAGGATATTGCGGACAACAGCCCCCCAGGCCGACCTCCAAGCCCTGTCCTTCCTGTCCATCCCTCCACTTGCGATTGTCCTCCTCCAAATGGCCATATGTCAATGGGAATTAAGTGGTGGCCTTGCGTCGGTGGTCTTGCCTCGTCAAGCAGCCCAGAGGTAAATCTATTATTTCCTTTACCTTTGTTGCACCCGCGCTCAACCAATGTTTTAGAATCTCTAATCCATTGCGTCCTTCCATTTGTATATACCCCTTTTTTGATTCTCGGTGTCGACTATCATTGAAATGCAATTATCTTTTTTTGGCATCGTTTCGGGTGAACATTGAATCAGGACCAAAAACCATAACATTTATTCCGACTCCAGATATCGTAAACGTTTGATGAGTAACTGAGAATACGGAATTTTGGATATTTCAAGGAGAGTAATCTATGACAGGTACATTTAGGAACTCATCACCGTGCTTGAGCAAGGTTCGATCACTGAAAAGGGTCAGAATGACCCGTTTACCGCTGGTGATGGGAGCGGTACAATGGACCAGAATCTTCGTCATTACCGCCAGAGCTTGACCTGGCCTCACTGGGATTTTCACTCCGAGTTGGGGAAGACAGAACTCTCCCCCAGTCCAGTCACCCAGTGGGACAACCCATGAGACACAATGACGATCATCGTTGAAGTCGAGGTGAAGAATCTCGGAGGCGCCTTCCTTGACTGCAACAGTAAAAAATGGCCCCCCGAAATCCAGAGCCGGTCATTTCTTGAGTGCCGATCCGAGGAGGATTGAGACCCGCGCGTGCGCTCTTTTCTCAAGAAATTATTAGCCGGTGATTTTTGTAATGGAAAGAGATCTGATTTACCTTTCTTGACGGGAGTATTGCTGAGGAAAATCCCGTCGCAGGAGGTTTCGCAGCCTCGGTGCAATGAGTTGCCCAACGAGGGATAAGAAACGGTCCATCGCGACGATAACATCCGTGCCTTGCTCTCGAGATTCAGCAGTAATAGCAGGGAGCAGGAGATAAGTCTCCCAAACGCCCAGATGTAATGCCGGTGATGCCTTGGAGCGTTGTGGCTCAGGTTTCGGATAGTTGACATCCAATGAATTGAAAGCATTCCAAGCTGCTAGGAGCGCCCACTGGGCAGGGAGTTTGAGGATGTCATGAAACCGGATGGCGAGGTATGGGGGATGCAGAGGGTCCAATTTATCCCAGGGAGGTGTAGGGTACTCGAGCCGCCCTTCCTTAGGCTCTAGTTTCAGTTGGTCCAATGTCAGGTTGGGGAAAACTCTCGCTAGAGTATTTGCCACTTGCTCCCGACCTCGGTGGCGGAGGAACTGATTGGGGTAGTTTGGGAGGGTTGTCGTTACTAGAATATATCCGAGAAGAACTTGAATATTTGGATGAAATAGGAACCATGGTGCTCACTAGTGCTTGATTGGACTTTATTGAGGGCGCGCTCCAGTCCACCAGATTCCACCCATTTGGTGGTTATCCTTTGTGCAGTCTTAGGGTTGCGTTTCCCCCTGCCAGTCTTCCCAGTTCGTGAGTCAACACGTGGCATCCTCGCCAATGAAAGGATATTGAAAAATGAGGGCGAGGGTGGGCAGCTAGAAAGTGGGATGATGACGAGAACTTGAAGGGTCCACCACGAAGGGTCAGAGTGATCGCCTAAACAACAAAAAATAAGGGTAAGTATAAATAGGGATAGACCCACCATGATAGAGCCTCCCCCAGAGTGAGCCGAGAACAGGTCGCGATCCACAGATTTGCACCGTTCAGATGCTCACGCCCCATCGATCCCCAGAACTCAGAGACGTGTCGCGATCCAGAGATTTGCACCGCCCTCCGTTCCCCATATCCACCACATCCTCCACCTCCAGGCCAACCAACGGGTCCTCATGCTCCAAGCATTCTCGATATCCGACGCGTCCTCAATATTTGACGCGTCCTCAATATCCGACGCGTCCTCAATATTTGACGCGTCCTCAATATCCGACGCGTCCTCAATATCTGACACGTCCTCAATATCCGACGCGTCCTCAATACCCAACACGTCCTCAATATCCGACGCATCGATGCAGAAGAGTCGTTGCCCGACGTTGGAGGGGTAGGAGGTGGGGAAGTGGCCTGATACATGATATAGGGGATGAGTAAGTGCTGTCATTCCTGCTAATTACTGCAGATACTAACCTCATGCACCAGCCCACGTCTTTTCCATTCCTCCGTCATCTCCATCACCCTCGTGTGCAGTCGGTGGTAAACGCTGAGCATTTCGGCTCGTACGTCCTTGACATCGTCTCTCGTCGTTCGTCCATTGCACTGCCTTGGGTTTGGTCTGGAATCCCTGCTTGAAAAGCTCATCGGTAAACGTCTGGTGCCATTGGTATAACGAGGGGCCACTTACAGTACCCACCAGGCAACTCCCTCCCTGGTTTCCTCGACATTAAGTCCCTTCGAAGTCGGTTGGATTTCTCTTGACGTTGATATATGTCAGAGCCATCCTAGGACGGGCAGGCGAGGGTACTGCAGAGTGTTCGCAGAGTTCGGATGGTTCTTGAGACATCATTGAGAGAACGAGTAAGTTTTCATAGACAACAACAACATTGCGAGATCGATGATGACTGACCTGGTTCCCTAGTGAGTGCACAACCTGCCGCCGGTGGTTCATAGCGAACATCCGATGCATCATTACGACCAATACATGGCCCATGCCCAATGCATCCGACTACACACCCATCCAACCCGGCCGCCCAAGCCCGCATGCCACAGAAGCAGATGCGATATTGCAGACGCCCACTCACAACTGGAAGTACTTTATACTCGGTCACCTTCGCAGAAGCTCATCCCGGCGTTGAGTCATATGGGAGTGGTTTTTTGTCCAGCCTTGAGTCGTCTCCAAGAAATTCAACGACCAGCAAGATTCATGGCAAAGCAACTTCCCTAGGCCCCTCAGAGCTGCCCTTACTACCGCCTCGCTGCCGACCGATGATGGAGGGGAGAGGATCGATGCCAACAGCCAGACTAGCAACAAGGTTGGAAACACAAGCAGAGTCCCTCCATTGGGCAGGGAGCCCGTGCCGTCCTTCAGGACCCGAGTCATGGCTCAATCAAACCTCAAGGGGTGCCCACATCTTAGGGTAGAGAGACGAGGTGGAGCAACGGAGAGCGCAGCACTACCAGGAGGATATGGCCGAACGTCAAGCCAGGCGTCATAGATTGTCAGAGAATGCGACTGGTTGTGTTGCCTAGAGATACCAGTGGTGGAGAGACAGGGTTTGGGACAAAGCTAGACCCTCCATTTTAGGCGGTATGTGGTTGCAGAAAACTTGGTAGTAGTGTGTACCATCATCGTCAGGAGATGAATAACAAGTTGGAGTCACTGAATAGAAGATCCCGCTGCCGCATGCAATTATTGTAATCTTCGAGGACATGGTTCCTTCACTGAATAAATTCGGGGCGATACTCGTCTCAGAAACAGATAATTCAATGCAAGAAAAGACTAAATTCTGACTCGACAACGGGATTTACTAGCTACATCGCCAAGGCCCAGGGCCTCAAAGTGACTTTGCGGCGTCGGAGACGGAGATGCTTTGGGGGCAGAATGTTCGCCTCGTCATCGTCGACCAAACTCTGGACCCTCTGAAACCACTCCGGGTCTGCGGTCATGTCGTCCTCTCCGTCCAATTCACCAGAATTCTCTGCGTCGCTGTCGTCACCATCATCGCCGCCATCGGACTCGCCCTTGCTGCCTTGAGAGGCATTGGTGATGTCAGCGTCTTCAGGAAAGGTCAGGAAGCCGAGGCCCCAACGGGAGGCATAGTCCTGCAAGGAGAGCTTCGCATTTTCAGTGTTTTGCGCAAGTGTTAAGGACAGCGTAAGAAACGTACTCGATCGCGACGATCCTGCTGCAAATTCAGTTCATCAAACCAGTATCTTCCCATGGCAAGTGAGATGGGATTGACAACGCGGGTGGCCTTCTTTACTTTCCCAAAAAACTGATGAATATATCCATTTGTCAGGCTAAATTAGTTCAAAGGACCATGGAAAGGGCGTACATCTGAGGGAGAGTACTGGCTTGCTGGCCATCTATCCTTGAAAATCTTGTAGCCGTCGAGGAGAAGAAAGTCTTCTTGGCCATATTCACTGGCCTGCTTGTAGTATCTAGCCACGATCCTTATGAAGTCGGCGTTGGCATAGATTCGAACCAGTTGCTGAAGAAAAGGAGAGGCCTCTGTCATGCTGGCGGTTCAGGTGCTGGGGGGTTTTTTTTTTCCGAAGGGAAGGCGCAGGGTTTATATGGGCGTAGTGGCGTGGTGAAAAGGCGCTTCCAGAAGGCAGAGAAAAAAGGCGCGTGTCGTAACTAATTATAGAGCAACCCTCTGTCAGAGATTGTGGAAAGATGATTGAAAGACAATCAAATTTTGAGCGAAAATATATAATACTCAACAAACAGGAAGGTTACGAATTAGCCTAACAAGTAAGGCTCTCCACTCAGGCATGATATCCTCCGTCAGTAAAGTTCCACTAGAATTAAATCCCCGAAATACAATGGCAATCCATGCAAGCACCCAGAGCCCGCAGTCATGCCCATTAGATTGGACAGATTGAACCTAGGTGCACTTCAGGATTGCGTGCAATGAAAGATAGAATAAAGAGCCTACGACAGCTCGTTTTGCGACCCACCCGCTTTTGGGGATATCCAAAGTGTGGCCTTGATTCTTGGCTATCAAAATGAGACGGCGGATGAGGAGGGAGATATCCTAGCACAGTGTTAGACATAAGATTAAAGCCGTGTAGCAAGAAATAAAATGGTTACTGGAATGTCTTTCTTCCATTCGTTGCGGCCAGCAAAACTATCAAACAAATACACCTCACCACTCCTCACATAGGCAACCGCCAGGACCCAGTGTCGCTGTCGAGGGCGGTGTATGGGGAAAATCCATACGTCTTTTGTCCAATATTCCGTACGCCGCATATTTCTCCAGAGTTCTTGGTCAGCGGCCTTGTAACGGATTTGCGGCAAAAGATGTGTGGAGAAAACGGCGCATCGCCGGGAAGGATCTGGATGAATGGAATTTCCGAAAAAAGTTGTTGAATCACGGCGGCCCCGCCGTTGATACATGTGTCGTTGAGAAGGGATGTTGGAGAGTCGAATCTTCGAAGGTCCGGGTCGCTAAACCAGTCGGACCCATACTTGCGTTTGGCGTATTTCGCCCCCACGAAAGGAGCAATGACAAGCGAGTTGAAATAGTCTATAAAGGAAACATCTTCGTTCATGCCCTAAGAAATTTGTGAGAATGGAAAAACATCGATGAAAAACTGCTTACTGGAGGCGTCCAAACTAGCGATAAATCCTCACTTGCATACGCCAATGCTGAAGAATCTGTATCCATGCCCTCTTCACCGTCATCTAAGGATTCCATCGATTCTGTTATCAAAACATCGTCGGGCTCAGTAGAGGGTAAAAACCCTTCAAACGATTCTTCAACATCCGAGTCAGCGTCGTTGACTTCCGAGGGTGTCATACTGCCTTCCTCTGGATGCCGTATTTCCTGAGAAGAGCTCCGAAGCTCGTGAACCCATCGGAGACTCAGAGTTTCAGACTCTGGTAGGAATCGCGCAGCCTGAACTTTTGAATTCGTAATGTGGTTGTCAAATCGGAGAGCAGATGCCATCGGCGTAACCCATCTAGGCTTCTGATGGTGGAGATGATCACGGTATTGAGAAAGTACGACGTTCAATGATGAATCTGCGCAATTACTCAGTATATGTCTGCACAACTATGGACCAATAAACTGCTTACAAAGAGGGTTTCTTAGCGCCAACTCGACCGCGCCAATCTCCCTCCCAAACCAGCGACAAAGATTATCGGATTCCATCCCAAGGCGCCGTTGCTCTTCCACGCATCTCTCCGCCTTCAGCATCGCACGGATTCCTTCTCGTACTTCGGAATCCTCAAGCCACATTGGCAGGTTTTCATTGGATGGGGTGATCCATACGTCTTCCATGAGGGAAGAATTGTCCCGTAGCTCCATCAGTTTTGTGGGAAGCGGAAGCGGAAGTGGTATATTTGATGTTGGTTCGTAAAGATTCTCCAGTTTTTCGCAATATAGGTTGAATTTGCGAATCGATCTCATGAGCGCTGGTTGGCGTTTGGCGATGGCCTTTCGTGTATGTTGATGAAGTTTCGTTCCTATGGTAACATTTGGTAAGGATGAAGAGAAACGATTGAAAAAACAGAAAATGTACCAAGAGGATTGCTTCGCCCGCCTACAGCTTGATCTAACCGATCCCACTCAAAAAAACTCCCAATGGCTCTTTTGCGAATGTTGACCTTTAAATCACGTGCCATGAGGAGCGTTCGAACGAAATCGATTCCAACTCCTTGAAGGTCTGGATACGACTCGTGAATATTCAGTGAAACGTAAAGTTCCTCGACCTTTTCCGACAGCTGATCATGCATCTCCTCCAAGCCTACCAGAATGGAGGCGGACTGTGATGGTGCCGAGGATGCAGACAGGGCGACTTTGGCGGTTTGTATGGCCTTTTCAACTGCGTCAAGATCTCCTTGCAATGTCAGTACCGTATCCAGTTCCTTTTTAAGGCGCGCGGGAGCATCTGAAAATCCTTGTGAGAAGCCCTTTCGCTGGTCGGAACTGAGAGTCGACCTACGTGATCGTAGTGACATCTGGGCGCCTTTTTGCATCTCCCATTGTGTCTGAAGCTCCGCGTTGGAGACAGTAATAGTCTTGAGGAATTCCTTGGCCTTTTCTCCTTGTTTCTGGATGCCCTGTTTTAGTCGACGCCTTATCCAATCCCCTAGATCATCTCTCAAATCGTGGGCGATGGATGATAGTTGGCGATCTGTAAGCCATATGCGACGAGCTCTCGGCGGGAAAGAAAATCAATGTCTTGAGGTAAGAAAAAAGAAAGGAAGCACACCGATGAAGTCCTCACAATCCCTACCATCTTCCTTAATCGCGACCAGATCCTTTCAACCCCTTCGCCATCTGTAAGACCCAGACCACGACATAAACGGGGGTTGTAGGCCAGTTGGCAGGCCCATTGGTGCCCATACACATGCATAGCGGTGGTGACGAACTGGACTCGATTCAGTAGATCCGCTGGAAGAATATCGAACTAGGTAATTCCGGGTTAGCTTCGCTTCATTGTTCTTGAATGGGAATCTTACCTTGTTAACGCTACGGTCGACAACACAGGCGATGTCGTACAGAACAGAAAAGGTTGCATTTTTTGGAACATGCTTTGCAAACCACAAAATGAGGGCGATGGCGTATTTCTGCTGTTCTCCTGGTGTATCGATGTTGGCAAAGAAAAGCGGGATGTCATGGCGGCAAACTAATGACATCCAACCATAGTCATCGTATCGAGCCTCACCCGCAGCTTTCTTCTTGTCCCCATTGGCGGCGTCGTAGGATTCCTCGCAATCGTCAATTGCCTCGTCTGGAACAGGGCATTTTCTGCGTTTAGGCAGTAATTTTCGTGCTTTGATGATCTTTTCTCCGGTTTCGTCGACAAAGGCCTTCGGTATGATGTGTTTTGGGTCATGGAAGGGAATGCTTGATCCGCCGGAAATCAGATGGCGATGGTGGAAATTGCCATCGGTGCAGATTTGAAAATCCCCACCGCTAATGTACTTGTCAGTAAAACATAGCTTGAATAAACGGATGAAAAACATTACTCTTCAAGCGGCCGTCCGAAGGTCGAACCTCCAAAACATGCAGGACACAGCTGGCGTAAAATGCGCATACACTCCGATAGATTCTCCAGGTCGTTCTTCTGCAATGTGGATGCCGCATCTTGCTGGAGTATCTGGTCGGATGCGGTTAGTGCATCCTCTACCCTCCGCTCAATCAGCACGCGCAGACCATCAAGCCATTGTGCCGCATATCCCAAGCCACGACGAAAAGGTTCACGAATTTTCTCATTCTGTCAACTCCTAGATTAACAACTATGAAGGAAGAGTATTTGATTTTTATACCTTATTATTGAGAAAATGAAATCCACGTTTGGTGTAAAAGGTATTGAGAGCGGCGGCCATGGCATTGACTGCATCACAAGATCGTTCGAAAAGAGCAGCGTAAAAATCCAAAAGTTCAATCGATATAGCCATGCGGATTTGAGAGGGGGCGGTAGGGAAGAGTCCGTTTCGGACGAGAACTTGAGCCAGAGCCTGTGGGCAGCAGCTGCAAGTGAGGACATTGATAGATTTGAAATCTGGGATAGCGATCCATCAGAAACCCCCATGCTCAAAAAATAGATAAAAAGGACTAACGATCGAAATAAAGACAGATCACTTTCGTGACCTTCAGATCCGCTAACCCAGGGCGAGATGGTGTGCGACAGAGTCCTTTGATTTCAGAACCGACCGTTTGAATCGCGATTCCAATGGAGGAAGAAGTGTAGGCCAAGATGTCGTCCACCAGGAGTGGGAGTAGAGCCCTCCACTTCTCATAGAGGATGGTGGTCGCCTGGTCGGGAGTGACGCGTTTCTTCTTCCTTGCCTGGTTTTCCAAATTGTTGCTATTGGATTCGGTATTGTCTTGAGGATAGCTCTCAGGAAGCCCGCCCTCTGGTTCCTGGCCTGCGTCAAGCGAGCCTTGCCCTAGCAGTTCCACTGGTTCTTCCCTAATTTCAACCTCTTCACATTCCTCCTCCATACCTCTCTCATGAGGGACACCATCGTCCATGGGACCAGATTTTCGCTTCCTTACGACAGGGACTTCAGTGGCCAAAAGGGCGTCGAGCTCGTCTTGAAGGCGCTGCTTCTTGCGTGTGGCATCGAACGCAGTGGTCGTCATCACCTGAGTCTTCCGTTTTCCAGGTCGTTTCTTCACAGGGCTGGTGAAATGTGCCCCCAAACCACGGGATGTGGCCGGTTGACGACTTCGCTCGCGTGAGATGTACATGTCCATAGTAGTTGGTAGGTGTGTGTTGGTGGACAGCACCTACGTGAATGCGCGAGGAGCGTGGGATGAGGGCAACCAGCAGGTACGCGAGGAGAACGGGCTGAGGGGGAAAAACGCGTAAGTTCCTTGAGATTGCATCGGGTGCGTACCGCAGAGAGGCATCCAAGAGCCATCTCACACATCTGTGAGCGATGCTCTGAGGAGAGTCCGAAGCGGTGTCTATTAATATCCCAGGCACCTATCTCACCAGAGGAGCCCTCTTAGGCGGGGTTCCCACATTACAAAATACCGGCCTAACTGGCCCTACATCTATTTATAAAGTGCTGCCTTAGGTGGCCCATTGAATAGATGGAAACACCCAAGTGACGCGTCACGTGGGCGTGCCTTCTTGGGGACAGCAGCAACGCAACACGTTCATCGTTATTCATTTACCATTCCTATTTCCATCCTATCGCTAGACGCCAATCCGCGGCCCTCTCCTCACATACGTCTCATCTCGGGCCTTACACTTTTCTTTCCCCACCCACCCACGCCTGCATTTCCCTACTTCATCTTTACTAGTTGTACATACCACGTATTTCTGTCCGGTAGAGGAGGCTCGGAGATGGGGGTTTCATCCGCCCACTCCATCGACCTTCGCCCCGTGGAGAACTCGACCTACAGTCGACTCCTCCGCGCACCCCACAGACTATCGGCTAGAATCCTACTACATTTTTACATGCGACTGCGCCAACATCCACAAGACTGGTTCCTCACAACAGGATACCGGGATTCCCCATCCTTGCCAATGCAGCCACAATCAATCAACACCACTTTGCCGTCCTCCTGCCTAACCATGAGATTGGATCCACGAAGACCACCACCGTAAACAAAACCACGTCCATGTAGAAGGTCTATCATCGCTTCCACTCGTCCACGGAACGACGACGGAACGTTCGGAACACGGTCCACAGCTGTCCCTTCCACGTATTCCATAACGACCATTCGAAGGAACCTACATCCCAGTGGGCCCAAAACCGGCCGTAGGATAAACCCGCCTGGATAGAAGGATCGGGGCCTTCATCTCCCATTTCATTCGTATCCTCCCTTATACAGATAGCAGCAAGCTGGTTTCCGATTGGGGTCGCAGTGGTTATGGTCCCATCCAGAGCGTACTTGTCAAGTTCAACGACTTGAGGCATAGCTGTGCAGGTCGCATCCATGAGGTCCGCGCCAATGACACTTCTCCGCAGATGCGAGTCTTCCGAGTCGTATATTGCCGAAGAATGGCGGAGAAGGCGAGCGGTAGCTCGTATAACGAGGTCCGGCACCTCTAAGTCATCGTTCGCAATGTCGTCCAAAAAGCGCACGAAAACAGGGTGATATAATTCGACAGGAGGGGCCCGGGTGTCGGCAGCTCTGTTTGCAACATAGCGGCCATCGTAAATGGGGTCGGCGAGCTGGAAGGTTCTGTAGTCACCTGAACTGTAACTGCTGAAATCGGATGTCACCATCTTCTTCACATGTTTTCATACCCTGGAGATAGTGAAAGGGAGATAGTGAAAGTTGTGTACATGAACAGAAAATCCGTGTAAGCATCATGGCACAGGTTCGGTACCGTGACAGGCAAAGACTTCACCCATTTTTGTGAGTGGTTTTAAGAGAAGTACTCCTTGCGCCTCACCAGCTTTGGTAGCAAACGAGCTGAGAGCAGCATCGTCGTCGGCTGGGACTCAAACGTTCCACAAAGTGAGGAAAGGAATGGCGACGTCGTTCAAAACCGGAGCGATCGCTGCCTTGGTAACTCGCTTCGGCGTGGTGGCCGACGACTGCCTGGCGATGGGGACAACAAAAATCCCCGCATCAGGGAGAAAGCAGAAAGCAGTTTAGGACAAGCTTAGTAGAGTCTGTCATGGTGAAGGTCAAGGAAAAGGAGCAATATTAATGTGGAATGCTATCTATGAGATAACATAAGATAATCTAGATCTGTTTAGCTATTTTTGAGCGGTCTCCCTCACGTGGAATAGTTTCTTTATGCGCAAGCCAAGTCAATCAGACCTTTGGGGATGATACTTCATCCCACAATTGCTTATAATGATGTAAATGAATTCTCCTAAAACTGATAAACTGCAAATAGACTCCTTGCGGAACGTAAGCACATCTCTCGCTGTTAAGCGCCGAGTCGCCGGCAAATGCAGAAGAGCCTTTGGAAGGCTAGGTAAATACAGTTGAGATGGTATGTTCATCCCGAATCGTCCTCTCCTGCGCAAGGCCAGCTTCCAAATTCAATCGTCGAATTAGGACTTGGACTAAAAGCACCCGCTACCGCATATTCCGCAAACTCTTTCAGCTCCTCAGGATCCATTGTGGATGAACTGAGGTACTTCGTGGATCCCTCTGGCATCTGAACCGGCATGCAGAGGACACCTGATGTCGACTTTGGGCCCGACTGGGCCATACCATCAGGGTCACCAGTGTCGATGATGGAACACTCTGCACCAGGGCGACAGAATGGCTTGTGGTTGTGCCAGTCGGATTTTTGACATTTTTTGCTGCAGTAATGAGGTTTCTTATCGGAATCGCAAGATCCACCACCTGGTATAAGAGTAAGTCAAGCGTCTTCTCAAAGGGAATGAAAAGAAAAGAAAAAATAGACATTGCGATAACATTCTCCCCGTGTCCGCCTCAATCCCACATCCCAGAGTCGCACAGCGATACCGATTTCGTTGTTTCATCCTCCTCACATGCAACTTCTCACTTCCCAGGCGCATCTGCTCCTGCCACTCCTGCCTCGCCAGCACGGCGTCCTTGTAGAAATACCGAAGCTCCGGAAACGTTTTCGAGTACGGCTCAAAGACGGAGGACATAAATTTAAGGACAACAGTAGAAGAAGGGGCCCCTTTTGGAGAGATGAGACGGCAGAGTCGGGCAGCGATATTGGCATGATGAGATGCAGCTTGGAGGTATCTCGGGGCCTTGGGTTCCTTTGAAGCAGATATGTACCAGTCGATTAGGTGGCCGTGGGCTCTTGCTTTCAGGTCATCAGTCGCATTACGCGCGGAGAGCGCCTTGACGAGGTAGACACGAGATAGCCTTCGGTTTCGAGTGCACGCGATACCCAGATAAAGTCTGTTATAATTACACGTTGTCAAATCGTCAGAATAATATATTAAATAATTGGTGAGATGCGTACCGAAGTCCATACTCCACCGACGCTTCAGGATCGCCAGTATCCGCTTCCGCTCGAACCACGGCCTCGGTTCTTTCCTCAAGGCTCAATTGGAACTTCTCCATCTGGAATTGTTGCTGCTCCCACAGCCTCTGTATGTTCGGCTCAAGGTCGGTCAGCTGAGGACTGGCACCTGCACGGAGCTGGACATAGTTTAATGCCAATGCAAAGTCCTTGCCGACAGCGTCCCCCACATTGCTCACATCGAGGCACACTAGGGGTTCGCCATCGGCCTTGAAAGTCGAGAAAATAATGGATTCTGGAGTGACGATGGAATTGGGTGGAAGACCAGTGATCCCGATGGAGGTTTTGAGAGTGCCAAAGTAATTTTCGAACGCCGTTTGCGCGAGGCCAGTGACGCGAGGCGAAGACACTCCGATCGTCCAGAGAGCCTCCGCACGCACTCCAACTGCTTTGAACTCTTCTCCAACTGCCTCCGCCAACTCTTGGTCCTCGGTCGACAATTTCCAAGGCGCCCCGAGTATTTTCTCTCCAGGATCCAAGCCTGAATTACGGACAAAGCTGTAGACAGCAAAATAGGGTGCACACTAGGTGCAGCACAGAGTAGTACTGACTAGCCAGAATCTAACCCTTACCTAGGTGTTTGTGAGGCTTGTAGCTGCGACTTGACTAGATAAGAAGAAGTGGGAAATACTTTGATTGATGTGTATCTAGGACACTGTTTATATACCTGTCTACTGCGCACAGACCATCTTGGCGTATCTACTGTACCATGTGCATATTCCATGCA
>KN831792.1:0-172413 GCA_000827355.1 Hebeloma cylindrosporum | reverse complement strand
CAAACCACGGGATGTGGCCGGTTGACGACTTCGCTCGCGTGAGATGTACATGTCCATAGTAGTTGGTAGGTGTGTGTTGGTGGACAGCACCTACGCGAATGCGCGAGGAGCGTGGGATGAGGGCAACCAGCAGGTACGCGAGGAGAACGGGCTGAGGGGGAAAAACGCGTAAGTTCCTTGAGATTGCATCGGGTGCGTACCGCAGAGAGGCATCCAAGAGCCATCTCACACATCTGTGAGCGATGCTCTGAGAAGAGTCCGAAGCGGTGTCTATTAATATCCCAGGCACCTATCTCACCAGAGGAGCCCTCTTAGGCGGGGTTCCCACATTACAAAATACCGGCCTAACTGGCCCTACATCTATTTATAAAGTGCTGCCTTAGGTGGGAGCAACATGTGGCGGCTCCCTCCCTCGAGCAGAGTCGCCGCACGCTCTTCATTCCAAGCAGCCCTGCCGGTTCTGATGATGATTTCTAGGTTCCTACGTATTCTGAGTTGTCTTAATATACCCACATACCAATGATAATTACCTTTCTCCAAATTTTGAACATTTGAGCCTGTCAGAACAACCGGAACTTGTCTGCTTGTCGGCTTTTTGGACTTGCCAGCACATCTATCATCCCAACTTGTTGAAAATCAGACCTAACTTGCTGGCTTTTCACTGGCCGGCTTTTTTGACTTGCTACAAGTCGTCACAAGTCGTCACAAGTCCCAAAAAGTAAATTGCGGAAATACTGATGGGTGCTTCCTATGTGGTAAGCTAAACAAATGTGGGATACACTCCCATATAGATAAGTAGTTTCCAATCGTAAATTGTCAAAGATTGAAGGTTGGAAAAAAAATCGGGGTGGGTGGTGACAGGGATAGATTATCGAACAGTTCCTGGATGATGGGCACACCAACGGTATGACGGAAGTCCAAGCCCAGGTTTTCGAGGCGTGGTGAGGGCATTGGATAGCTTCCTAAGGTCTTCCATATTAAGAGTGTGCAAAGTCAATATTAGCTCTTTCAAATCACATCTAAAGCGTGTAAGAAGGGATGTTATGTTGTCCACTGAGATGCCGTCGTCCGACACTTGATGGTATGCTTGAAGGGAAGGAAGTTCCAGCATGTCAAGGAACCTGCAGAGTATCTCACGAAAATTCGAAGAGCTCTAGTGTTCGCAGACGCATATGTCTGATGATTGTTTTGGGCATGACCAACCTCTCAGAGTACAGTGTTATAAAATACATTTCCAGAAGACGCACATGCTGTAGGGCCTCGATACATCCGTCCAAGACTGTAATTTTCACTTTGAGAAAGGTGAGATTGTCCCACTTGATGTCAAAACTGAAAAGAGGAAGAGGCAATTTGGACTAGGTCTTGAGAGCACATCATAGAAATCCGCTACGACATGGAGCTCGCAAGTGTTATCGGACGCAGTCGTGGGACAGAAACGGTAAAAAAGGGGTTCAGGTAGGGAAAGCAATAATCTGTGCCAACGTCGCGAATGCTGATTGAGGATGTCGATAAGAGAATGACATTGGTCTTGCGAGACAGTCACACGATCACAGCCCCAGAACGTGAAGACACGGATGGTTAAGGGAACATCACCAGATGACTGCAACCATTCACTGACAGCTTGAAGTTGAGAGAGGCCTTTCGACTTCGTGGGTTTTTTGAAGTCTAAATGATCGCGTTGACCAAAGCTCTGGTGTGGACCGCGCCAGCAGACGCCATCCACGGCAGACGGACCCGAGAAGAAAGGATGTCGGTAAACTCGTGACGTCGCGATATGAAAAGGCGTCAATGGAAAGAAAAAAAATATGGGAAGCCATTTCTGGAGGAGATTTGAGGATGAAGTGGATCCCGTCTGGCATTGGACCAGAATTCAAGAGTTCCATCGGCCTCTTGAGGTTCACGAGTTACGAGTACTTCGTGCGAGTTCCACGTCCTCCTTGGCACTTAAAACACTCGCTGTCGCTCGTCTCAAAGGACACATTGACTGCACATAAAAGAGTCGATCATGGGGCATGGAACTATGGAGACCTTTTCGGGAGCTTACTGAGTGAACGCAATCAGTAAATCTCCGAGTGAAAAAATTAGGAACTTGGTAAGGCCGAATGGAGGTTTGATTCAAGTCCACAGCGGTTTCGGATGTACATGTAAACCCCGATCGGAATGTCGAGTTGGTAGAACATGAAGTCATCGCTCAACGGGAATTCCATGCCACATTTAAACGGGAAATGACCAAGAGTTTAAATCCGACAAAGAGAACGACTGCGAGCGGTGAGTGGTGGTCCAGGCCGTGGACGTGCTGACTAGGGACAAGTTGTCCGACTGTGGAGTACCCAAATGCGACCTGGACAAGCGCGAATATCACAAAAGCATTTCCAAGTTGAAACCAAAAGGAGACGCATTGAATGAAGGAAATCAGAAAGTGAGAGAAAGGCTTCTCAGTGTGCTGGGATGACGTTGTTCAGTCACACGTCGTCACAAGGCATCACAGAGGCTTGGCACACTCTATTGGCAGTGTTGCGTCGTCTTGTGTCCACCCAACCACCATTATGCGCTTTTCCAACCCTCTCGTTTCTTTCCTTCTCATTTCCACTCTGTCCCTAGTCTCCGCCTCCAACTCCAAGAAGGATCAGATACCCATGGCTTCCGACTCTGACCTTCCTGAATATGTACCACAAACGACCCCCCAACCGACTCTCGCCGATTTGCTCACAATCGAGCCATCAGCATCCATATTTTACTCGTATGCTCGTGAGCTAGAGCTAAGCTCGATGCTTTCCGACCATGATGCCAAACTTACGGTGTTTGTGCCCACCAACAAGGCTATTATGGCGTTGGCGAGGAAGCCGTCAGTTACCGTCATCCTATTTTTCTCTGTGATTTATCACTGATTCCCTTTTGTGATTCTTTACAGTCACCAAGGACCGGATTTGAACGTTGAAATTGAGATGTCGGAAGAGCAATTCCATCGGAGGGCGAAGAAGAATGTCGAGAGATGGGTTTCCGCTCATATCATCCCAGTGCGTACACTAAGGTCTTATTACTTGCTTTGATGTAACCATGCTTGCTTTCTTGATTTATAGGAATACCCATTGTCTTTGGATTCTGAGCAGCACAAGACCCTTCTGAAGAGGAAAACCGTCTCGTTCTCACCTATCGCGAAGAATGATGGTCAAGGTGCAGAATGGAGCCGTGTTACACTTGAAAATGGCTTCAAGATCACTGGGAAACACGAGGTATGATCCTTTTGAACTGGTCTATTCCCTCATGAATTCACTGTTTACCAGGCACTGAATGGGGTTCTTTATCTCATTGACGGGACCATCTCGACTGAGTAGGGATACTTCGGCATGTAAACCGTATATGTTTGTAACTGCTTTGCAATTTTCATCGTTATTATTCCGTCAACGCTTGCATTTGCATCTTGGTTTCCTATGGCTTAAGTGTGCGTGCAGCCTTTTTCATATCCTCCCCAGATCCTTGGGTCGTCGTCTAATGAATACCTTACCATTCCCACTCGCATTATATTGCAATGAAGTCACCATGGGTTCGATGAACATTTCTCATCATCATGTTTGCGTTTTTTCTCAGTTCTACCTCCTCGAGTCCGTGTTTGCGTTTCCCCCTGCTCTGATCTTCAACATCATCATTCCCACCTCCATCCACATTGCGAAAAGTAAAATCACCCAGACTCAAATTTGACATCGCGACAATGCTGATCAATGACATCTCAAATCTGGGATAGAGTGAGTTCATGGGTGTAGATTGTTTGCACGATCGAATACGGTGTTGTCGTAGTGATGGGCATGTCTATTCAAACACTTTACAGAAATAGCTCAAAGACGCAGTGTGAGAATTGGACTTTGGTATCGGCTTAGATTGGATGGCATGGTTTCTCCGAGATGCCTTGCGAGTTGAGCAAACAACGCGGCTGCCAACTTTGTGGACCGTGGCTCGCCCGCTTTGTCAAAATTTCAATCATAAAGGCATATATCTACTAGACAGCCATGTACATATATTAGATGATCGTATTATTACAGAGGGGTGGCCACTGGCGAGAGGAAAGAAAACAAGTTATGCTCTATCTTCCCCCAGGCTCCTTTGATTCGACCCGGAACATGGAAAGAATGTCAATTTCTAGATTCTACTCTCTCACCTTCCCTGAATAACTGAAGACGCTCTTGTTTACAGGAAGAGTCATAAAATATATCCAAGTGGGAATATATTCCCCATATTTATACCTGGCCCCACAGGAAACTGCTCAGCATGGAGGTCTCTACCTGGAACATGATCACTGACGACGACACTCATACTAAAATTTCCCAACTCATCAACCAAGGATCCAATATTCGTATTCTCAAACGTGGAGAGGATTACTCATACTCGCGGGGTACAGGTGGGGAGGCTCCGCTCGAAACATGAATCCCCCGATCTGCAAACAACCGTATCCTGACCATAGCACCATCCCCCTGTCCATGACAGTACTTCCCTTTCCGCCAGCATGCCGGATTTGACGTACTGTACTACGTCCTACGGTCTTTAGTATTTTGCGAGACATCATGTCCAATTGAAGTCATGGGACTGTAACTTGCTGATTGCTTGCACAATCTTTATTGCCTGGTGGGTTTTATTCTCGCCGCCCACAACAGTGCTTAAACTGTGCGACACTTTCCTGGATTTCGTTGGTCCGATGATTCTGATACCTACGTAATGCATTGATGTTTTTGGTTCCACAAAGCAGAGCGAGCTTGTTCTCTACCAGAATGGACTACGAACCCGAAATCTATCGCCTCATTCCATTTTTCTATCCTTCTTCACTACTCACGCCCCCAGATCCAGCTTCCACTGCCGCACGCCTCGCACAAGACCTCCAAGCCAAGCCACTCACTGCCCCCGCCTTAGCTGGAGAACTCCCTGTCTTCCTTCTTCACACTGCAACCACCAACCCGGCCCACACCGACTACGCAATTTCCTGCACTATTCTTCTTGTCAACACTCCGTCCCTCCCCCTCTCCAATAACTGGGATTCCTCCCATCCCAATGCGACCTTCGCAGAGATGTTCATTGTCGCCCTCGCTGAGGACGTCGACAACGCTATCCGTGGGCCCATCAATGATTCTAGGGGTGACACGTACGTCGGCGCATCGCTCTTGGGCGCGCGTCTCAGGAATCTAGGCATCCTCGATACCCCACAGATCGTAGGGAGCCTGGCAGAAGGCCTCGCGTTCCCAGACGAAATCTTGTATCATTATCAAGGCGACAATGCCGAAATTGCGCTCATCGGGTCTTGTCTTCAGCTCCTGGGCGGCGCATCGTCGCTGGTGCAGCAACAGCCATGGAGATTTACAAAAGACAAAATTTTAACCGCTTTAGATGGTTTTAAATCCAGCGAAAATGACATATTACTTCAGGTCAGTGTACCACGGATCTTGGAAATACGAGACACTGATCTGCGCACAGTTCACGAAAGCTCACATCCAGAAAGTACCGCTGGTCGATCTAAACAGTGACGAGATCGTCGACGGTCTCAAGGCAGCAGGTTGGCAGTTCCGCAGTGAGATGCCACTGGAGCTAGAATGGTAAATAGTTACTACTTTCCACCCAATTGTATAACGCAGATGAACGAATACCATAAGTAGTTTGTATCTCAATATCACTCAATCCCAGGTCTCCGACACGTACATCAAGATTCAGGAAAGCTCCATCGGTTGTCTGGCATCAACACAAACTTGTGTGTGTGGGCACTGGGAGAGGCATCATAAGAATGACCTCGGCCAAAATTTCGGAGTCGAGAGTACCCACCCAGTTGGCAAAAAACGTAATGATGAAATCTCATCTCATGTATGCAGCTTTTGATGAAGGACCTGAGGTTGACGTTGAGCGCTGAGCGAGCACCAGTCCCGAGAGACGGTGCATGTTTTGGGCGCTGGTCGGTGATAAAAATAGACCTGTACTCAATGGCGCCGGAAAACATCGGGAAGGATAGCAACAGGATAGCAATATACTGAAAGAGCCTGGCCATGAGGGTTTCGAAGGCTGCGCCGGATGCCGAACATCGACAGAGTTTCTGTATGAGGGGTCCAAGGCTCTATACCAGATGATGCTGATGAACTTTGAGAGCGTTGAATTCTCACCAAGCAAACTAACCCAATTCTACATCACAATAAACACCATCCTCAATTTCCGACACTGAGCTCATAGTCGAGGACTGCACCGCCTGAAATCGCGCACCAAGGTCTGCATTACGATTCCTCTGTCCCAAAACAAGTCAATGACAAAACAGTCAGAAGAGGATGAAGAAAACCTCACCATCGGTTGCACTCCAACGTATCCACCAAACGCTCATCCGGTGACATATCGACGAACTCCTGGAGCGACATTTCGCATAGAACAATCGAAGCCGACAAATTATTCATCCCGCTTATCCCCGATAAACAGTTTTCTTCGTCCTGTCGCAAGAAATAAATTCGCTTCAATGACCAATAGCCAGTGAAGAGAAATAAAAAGATTTCATACCTCCAGATAATCCACCGCAAGCCACTCTCTCCCCGCAAACCGCACCGCCCGTTTCATCCGCCTCCTTCGCCCTCTCCCCAAACCACCGCCTTGGTATCTCTACACTTTGTACCACATGCATCCGCAATGTTCACATCCCTCCTAAACTTCTTGATCGCCTTGACGATTGGCGGTATAAACGCGTACATTTGAGAGGGGTTGGCTTGACGAAGGACCATTAGAGCATATATTGAACTACGATGCTAGATATACTCACAAAACGTTTTTTGGGATCAATCTATCTTCGTCAATGGATTCTACGGATAGGATATCGATGTTCTGGATTTATAAGGCATCGGTGGCCGAGACTTTGCCTAGTTTTGGCGTACTTTGACGCGCACGACGTGTCAAGAAATTGGTTCGAAAGCTGAAGAGGGGTCAGATATCACCTTCCACGGTTGAAAAACGCGCACAGTCATCACCCCACACAACTCTCTGATTTTAGTTTGCCTTGGGTTGCGCCCATGACGCTTTTGAGATATAATTGTAGCATCGTTCGTCGTTTGCAGAATTTCATCATAAGGTTCAAGTGACCCCATCCCATGAAGTTGAGAAAATGCGTCGTAGGGATCAACAGGCCTAACGAGTGAGTATGGGTCAGTGAGTGGGATCGGCTTCAAGTCCTCGATGAACTAAATAACGAAATTAAAAGTTAGACAAGATATGACAATGTCCGCAGCCGTGCGCACCTCAGAAGCCAAATCTTCCGTAAAAGTTAGATAGTTAGTCATATAATGCGATAACGAATAATCGTGAAGCAGGTTGCGAAGGTGCAAACGCAATTCAGGAGAATCGCTAACGTAGTCAGCCATTTAGCAAAAAAATGGCTATTGAAGAATGGCCTCAAACAGCGCGTCTCAAGTAATTTGAGCATATTCTCGAGATCAACAAAACTGTGTTGTGGTTGAAGGAAGAAAGAAAGAACGCTCGCGATGGTTGTGTTTGGAACGGGATCGTGGGAACATTATTTTCATTCGAAAACTCGTCCATCGTCTGCACCAACTGTCTCAATCATTCAGCAATCCATTAATTGTTCGAAAAACTCGGCCTGCATCTGAGCTCTTCCAACGGAGTTTCTTTTCCCTGCAACGTCGCCCCATGGACATAGTCAAGGCCTCAGTTTTCCTTTGGGATACCCTTACACTCGAGGCCTGTTACGTTCGTGGAAGATCAATCGGCACGATATCTCTGCTGCCTGGCTTCGTCTTGAAGCTGGGTGGAATGACGGGGGTTCGAGTTTGCAAAGTCTCTTCAGAGTTGAACGTGGTTCCATCACCAAAGTGATCTTTCAAACCGCGCTCGTAGTTTTGGGACATACAAAACATCACCTTAGGTTCGTATCGCATATACTTTTCCAACCATTTTCAATGAAGACCCTGTCATTTAAACCTCTTGCACGAGCTACTATATGGGGCTGGAACCACTGTGCATGATATCTAGTCGTTCGTCGTTCGTCAACCAGCTGTCAAGCACACCCTGCGAAGCTGAAGGTTCGGGATCCAGGGAAGGCCAAAGCTTTCGATTGATATCCTGTCAGCATCTGGTCGCCTAATCACACTTGTATCAGCGCGATATTCGTCAGGCTTCCAAGTATTCGTCAAGTTTCCAATCTATTTCGATCAACCTCCACTCTGTTCGTGAACCGTCTTGGGATCATCATTGCCTCTATCTAGGCTGGTATCGAGACTCCATCTCCATTTCCAGATCCAAGATCGCCTTCGAATGATTGCCTTTTCTTTTACAGTCCAAGATCTGCTTCAAACGATCAACCTTGTATGTTAATATTCTGGTCGCATAAGTCAATCTTTCAAAACCAACCATCGACACGGAAAGGCGCATATCTGTTGTCCTCGATTGGATATCCATGCCAAACATGCCCTTTGATCACTCTCTTGCACTCTCCCAAAGGTGGACTTTCTCCTGATGCCCCGGAGCCAGGAGCTTGAAGAACGGCTGAGGCTACACCGTTCTTTTTACCACCCCAACTCGGAACTGCGTGTGCGCATTGATAGATACTTATGAGTATCAATCAAAGCAAACATTCATTGCGCCTTCTTTTCCCATGAGTTCCCGCTGGTGAATCATCTAGCGAATTTAATTGCTACACGAATCAATCAACAACCCAGCCCGGATTGGAACTGGGTTCGAAGTAATTTTGCCTTTTATTCTCTTTGTCATTTGACAGTCAATTACGGTCTTATTTCAATGGAATTACAGCAGGATTTATTCTTACGAAAACCCAGCCAAATTTCTCCCGAAATTCGCTTCGAATTTCTACCCCCTGTGACGCTTTGCACATCTAAGTATTCACACTGTTTCCGGAGATGATAACATGGATTGACTCCCTTCAACGCTTTGTCGGTCCTTTCGCATGAAAGGTTTCATTCCAAATGAACTTATTTTGGAGATCCTCATTCTCCTGAAATAATCCTCCAGAGCCTGGCCAAGGTTCTTCTATCATAGAGTCCCCAACCTTCATGGTATCCAGAATGCAGACCTTCTTGAGTGTGGTCAAGGCATCCGGGTGTCTTGCCCATTGCTCAAGAACAGCTTCGACAACTCGGAAATTGATCAAATGCGGTGAACGTTCCAACATCCTTATGTTGTGCATTAGACTGTAGGACCATGCCAGATCTAAAGTGATACGTTGCAATCTAGGCCATTCATATCGGTTGAAGTCGAGTAGAGTAGAACCCTCTTGGATGAACGCTCGATTGCATTGGCTCGAGATGATGATGTGTGTGGCGCAGTTGGCAATTTTGTGGAGAATCCTGTCGACCCTTTTCAAGGTATTTTGATTAGGGGCACTGCACTCGTAATTATAACGGCAGTCAAGGAGCGCGAAAGTTTCTAGTTGCACGAGGGTATTTATCTCGTCGATATCTCGGGAAGTGTCTACCCGGCCCAGGTACACCTTGTGGAGTACAAGCGTTTCCAGAAGAGGGGCGTCGAAGTACAGGAGAATATCGAGTAGAAAATCATCTTGGGAAATTCTGAGGGTTCTGAGGCTGGGCATTTTCAAGGGAGGAATGTTTGCTGTGCTGAATATCGAGGTGAAGTCGAAACAGATGCGAGAGTCAATGGAAAGATGAGTCAAGTTAGGAATCATCAAGAGGGAGCGAAAGATGTCAGATCGAAATCTGCAAGAATCGCCATATCGTGCTGCGCCTTGAATTGCCAGGGTGGTGATATTTAAAAGTGGTAGCAGCGAATTCAATCTGAAAAGGATTCCTGTATCCATTCTAACCGAATATAGCCTAGGTGCACCGGTAAGAATTAATTGGTCGATAATGGGTACATTTCGTGACGAAACACCGGTGGTCGCAAGGAGGCCACTGAGCGCGAAATATTCAAGCTTGGGAACATAAAGTTTGTCAAAACGGTTGATTAAATCCAATGCCGGGTATAACCAGTGGGAATGGAGGGTGAATCTATGCCAACGGCGGGTGTGGAGAATGGCAGTTTCAACCAAGGCAAAATCACGGAGCTGGCAATTATCGTAGCTTGAAAAGCTGAAGTACAGTTCTAGCAACTGTGTACCGGATCTGGAGAGATATTCCTCTAGCTTTTGAGCGGGGTCGGGCACACGGAGGCGGCTGTCGAACTTAAACGCCGTCCAGAGCGTTGGCAACTTGAGAGCAGTCCTGCGCCATGCAGAACAAACATGCGACAAAATGACTTCCACGGGAAAGCGAGGCGCCCTGGTTTTGGAATTATCGCGATGGGCAAAGATGAAAATGTTGCACTGGATTTCCGGCGGGAGATCCAGAATCGATACCGCGGGTCCGTGGTAGCTCTAAACGGCGTGATGGACTACCATCAGACTCAAGGTAAGTAAGGAGTGAATGTTTTGACTCTGACCTGCTTTGTAAAGGTAGTATGCGGGACGCACGCCATGGATTGGAAGATCAAATTACTGAATGTTCAATGCGAAGGTGGTTGAAAACGGGGAAGCGTTTACCACTGACTTTAAATAACTCTGATGCCGCAATGATGCTTTATTCCTCAGAAAGTCATCCATTGTTTCCAAATTATGTAGACGATGAAAATATTATACTTACCATCGCAACGAAAATAGGACCATTCATATCAATATGTACGCCCCTTGAACTCCATTCTCTCCCCCGCCCTTCTCCCCCGCCTTCTCATCTCGCTTGGCCAGTCGCTTTGTTTTCTCCTTCCCCTTGTCGGAGTCTTTTCCCAGTCTCCAAACAACCCCATGCCGAAAGTTTCAGCACCTTCGTAGAACAACGCTTTAGGCCTTGGCAGATGAGGTATTAAGCGGGTCTGGACGTCTCAAGGAATTTATTATGTAGCGCATGACCGACAGACGGTATATGAGTACAATGCAGGCGCTTGGTTGGTCGGTGTCAAGACTAACATCTGATGCGGACACACACACGAGCAGATCCATGAACCGCCGAGCCCAGAATCTTAGTTTCGGCATATCGGGGGTGCCCTCAGGTAAGTATACTACGTAGTGGAGAGCGTAGGCCTCCTTTCGGCGATGCGGTGGGGGATTCGGAATACCTCTCCGAACCATACGTCCGGGTTGATGAGGAGGCATCGGATGACCCTGACGAGATCGCTAGCGATACCGATAAATCCCACCCCGAAGCTTATTAGCATGTAAGTTCTAGTCCTCTCGAGTGTCGTTTGCATTATTCGCCGTGCGACTGAACCGCACGCAATGTGGATATAACGATTCTGTCCGATGAAGGGCTCGAGTTAAGCAAATTGGAAGGTTATTCACAGGAAGGCGCAGACCTTGCAATAGAACATCGATCGCACATCCGATTTGCCATGAGAGGGATGAGGAGCCCTTAAAGCGCACCGCGGGCGACGAGTATGAATATCAGGTAAATATACAAGATACGTAGCCATAATCACCTTTGGGTACGCTGCCTCCCTGCAATTTGCTCTCCGAACATTGTTGGTTGTCCCTTTCCAACAAGTATGCAGAAATGAGGGTCTGCTGGACAGTGTCCTGGATTATTCAAGTGCGATTGAAGTGGATGCATTACAAACTGCAACCAAAAACAAAATATACCCTTGTGTAGCGGCTCAGAGTCCAACCACGCCAAACGCTTCATTGTAAAGGGGAAAAAATCAGGCTCTCTCTAATCTACTGTTAAAACAACAATCAGTACGAGATATCGTTAGGACGCGATACACTCAATACCTGCGTGGAGCCTCAACGATGTAGCGCGAATCATGATGACCGCCTCCCAGCCTCCGGAAGTCTTCTCCAAGTCGCGGACCGCACCACTCATAAGCCTGGAATTTTCCGAGTTTTGGAGGCAGGGAAAGAAACGAGAGAGTGGGAGCAGTCGGTCAAAGTAGCTCGCGGTGTGGTGTTGTCATCATCGTCGGGCTAGACGCAACCTAATCTCAGACTAGAAACAGCATGAGAGAACCTGACAATAAGTGCCTAGCGGCACTTGGGGACTGCGTGCAAATTCGTCGGCGTCGTTCGGCGCCAACCAGTGACTTAACCTCGAATAAACATCCAGTGTGTATAGCGGAGCTTCTATATTATAAGGATGACAATGCCGATCTGCATTGTGGATTACTGGGTTGTCGCGGTATAGATGTGCGGTACATACCGAACGAAATTAGAATAACTCGTGAAAGACCTTTTATACGACATCAACTCATGTCCTCGAAATCCGTGCTGCGAAGTCTTTCTCCCGTTTGATCCTTTCTATTCGGGCCTCTGCTTCGACCTCACGCAAGGCAGCTTGAGACCAAAGGGGCAGCCCCCCTTCTTCATAAGCCTTCTTCAACCGGTGTTCAGCCTTCTCCCATGTCCATTCTTCGTCTGAGGATGACCCTCCTTCTATCCCGAACGGAGCAAACTCGTGAATCTGATGCCGCTCCTCCTCTGTTTCTGGTGGGCGGTGTATACGAGATGCTAATGTGGGGGCACTTGTCCATAGTAGGTATCGCATTTTTTGGCCAAATTCGCGAGCCTGTGACAGTGGGAAATTTTTAGAAGAAGAGTTTAGAGTCAAAATGGATTTAAAAGAAGAGTGCACGTACGTCGTTCACGCCCAAAGTAGTCTTCACTCCCCACATCAGACCCATGCCTCCAACAGCGACTAACGCAGTCGCAATCCCGAACGCCTTCGCAGCCATAAGCGCAGACGAGGCATTCATTCGAGACAACGCGGACATCATTTCACCAATACCTGGAGAGGCACCTTCAGAGCTGAACGATTCCACTACCTCTGCCGTTGACCCAGATGCAGATCCAGCCGTGATGGATTTGGGGTCAAAGTTCCCAGCCGTACTCGAAGACCTTCGCGGAGGTGGGGGAGCAGAGTTCTTCAACGACATTCGAAGAGCTGCACCGCGTTGTCTGCGGATCATGAAGAGGGGAATCGCGAGTGCCAGACTCGTCCCGATGAACTGTTTGGACGTTGTCAGCGTATCCGAGAGACGGAAAATGACCTTCGTACCGCGGAGACAGGGACCCATTTTGGTATTCTTCGAGGCCTATCCGAGTCAGAGATAGTGGCTGGTACCAATGGCGGCGACGACGTTGTCGACGACATTACGGGTGATGGCAAGCGGCACAGAAAAAGTGGGCGGTTGACGGGCCGCAGCATTTGGGACGGGGGCTTCAGCCAAACAAATCAATCAACGCTTCACCTTCAGCGGTGGGCAGATCTGAGATACTTAACCACCAACGCTGATAAGTAGTTAAGGTAAACCCTCCCATAGTGATTGTGAAGGAACTGCCCTAACGAATTGTGGAGATGTATTTTCAACATGCCAGTGTACTCTGGGGCATTGCAATTTCAATCCATCGAAGTCACCAATGCATCATTCAATTTTATATATCTTCCCTTCATCGCGCTCTCCATTTGTCCCATCATCGGATAGTAAATGTAATGGGTTTGGTGAGTCCAAAAAAAGCGATATCATGAAATGCCTCCAAACCATGCGCTTGAAGTTGCATAGACTTCACAATTCTCGTCGGTTTGATATATTATAGACTTCTTCACAGGTACCTGGGGTCCGTCTTCAGACGTACTTCCATTCAACAATTGGAAGGGAACATCCATAAGTTCATTGTCGAAATTGGCCAAATAAGAAGAGATACTGAACTTCACAAGGAATGGGTAGTGTATAATAATATAGGATAATGTTATAAAGAGATCCTACAATACAAATTCGCGAAGATCTACTCCAAATGTGTGTGGGTGTATGGGATGGGGTATGTAAACGATGCTGGTAGGTATGGTATGTGTGTCGATGCTACAATCAGTAATACAAGGTTAATAAAAGTCATTGATGACGGAGAGCGAAAGCATTGTTTTCAACAGGTAGTTTGAAACCAAGAAAAATAGTCCAAGAAAACGAGGCGCCAAAGAACATAAAGCGGATTGAAAGAGGTAAAGGCCCCCGATGAAAATTCGGAGGATCGCCTATCACCACCAGCACCCATCCATCTCCCTCCGCGACCTCAAATGCGACACCGTCATCTGGGCATCAGCAAGCAAAGGGTAGGCTGTACCATCCCCATTCCCATCGAGGGACAAAACCCTCGTCTCGTCACCCATCATAAAGATGCGTGCGTTAATATCGAACATCCTTGTCTCGCGTTTCACGAACAAGCGCGTCGGGATAGGGATCCAGATCTTGAGGTACCACCCTCGGGCATACGCACCGCCCATGGCCATAGTCGCTGCATCGTAGTTTTGACGCTGGGCATGGGTGTTGACGTTGGAAACATCCCCTCTTCGATCTACCCGTGAACGCCCCGAGCCCTCGACGCCGGGCTTAGCGTAAGTGCGTATCCATTTCCCTTCGATGCTGATCCCGCGTTGACCGATCCTAGTTTCGACGGTCGTATTGAGATCGTCGTTGGCCGTTCCAGTCTTCCCTCCCGTGTACTGCGTGCTGTACTCGTCGTTCGGATCATATATTGACTTTCGGGACGGTAACGGGATGTCTTCGCATCGAACGTCGATCAGGGTAACGTCAGGGAGCGCCAGTGGCATCCCGGACCAGGTATACGCGTCTTTGGCCATGAGGCACAGCAGAGCTGGGCATGCGAAATGTGAACTGAAGACAAAAGGAAAAGGATCAGAGACGATGATTGAACTAACAATAAATAAGACGTACTCGTCACTCATATCCCATACTTCGTAATGTGCTGTTGATGGGAAGACAATAGAGAACTCACAATCCGCCGCCCCCAAATGCATGCAACCCCATGCATCTTTTTTTGAAGCAGAGGGACCGGATGTTGGTTGTGGAGAGGGAGTCGGCTGAGGCGGGGCCACCGGAGGTGTTGTCCTAGACAGTAGGTGCGGTGTCTCGGTGTTATCGGAAATATTCCGAAGCGGAAGCGGGTGTGGAAGACCCGGAAGGACACTCAGCTTTAGAGGTTGGTTGGGCGGAGTCGGCGAGGAGTTATCGCGAGGCAAGATGACATGACGGCCAAGAGTTGTCTCAATGTTGGCTCGAGCCTTATTCTTGGACTTCTTGACTCCCATGTTTTCGAGAACCTTAGTTTGTCGACTGAGTGGGAAGGGGATCTCGTTCTCGAAAATGTCATCGTCATCGATCGGGGTTGAGAAAAGGGTGGAGCCGAAGGAGGAACCATTTCTAGGACTAGAAGGGGGGCTCGGGATGGAGGGAATAGAATCCATATCCCAACGCGAAAGATCATCCAGGGAGTAAATTGATAAATAAGGTGACGTGTAAGTCGCGGTGTTGGGAACGACGTCGGTGTGGGTTACATCGAAGATAGGTGGCGGAGGCTTGGGAATGGACGGGCGATTTCCCTTCCTGGCGGCTTTAGCAGCAGAATTGCGGTGACCTTTGGCGCTTTTCCCCAAGGTAGATGTGATCGTAGCAGAAGTACGGAAGTGTTTGACTTTCGATATCTTCCTGGCTGCACCGGCGCTGCTGGTGATTAAAGGAGTGGGTGCATCCGTGGGCTTGTTGGGTTTCGTAGACAGGACAGGAATTGACTCGTTCTGAGTGGCCGAGTTACTGCGCTGCTGGAGGATACCTTTGCTTTGTTGGTGATTGACATTGACTTGTTCCGTCAAAAAGCTTTGCTCGGTCGAGCGTTTCCGCCGCGCCGCATTTCGCGTGATTTGACGATTAGTTGGGACCACAGAGGGAGTGTTTTTTGACCGAAGTGGGGGTAGAGATCCATATGGGAGGGAGTTCCGGGTTAGATGAAGCGCCGATCTGGGCTCAACGTCCATGATGACTCAGTCCGACGAGTTGAAACCAAATATGGCTGAAACGAAAATGACAGAAGAAAGAGCGTGCACTGGTTTAATCAAAGAGAGAGAGTAGGAAGTAAAGGAGCGTGAAGGACGCGTCTACTTGGTGCTTTACCAGAGACGGCCGCAGTGGTGGGCTGAGAGAAGGAGAAGGTGGTGTCGTAAAAGCCCTGAATTGGGTAAGTGAAAGAAAGCCAAAGTTCTTATGACGCGGCCGGCTCTGTGGCACGATAAAGCGAAGCAGCATGGTCCACACTTTTTAGGCCCACGGGCGACAAAGAAGTCCGATTGTTGTGGGCTTTTCGCTCAGGATCCAGTCCTCCCAGCGCTTTCAGTTGAAACTTTTATTAAGATGCCCTTGTTCTAAGTGTGGTCAAAGATTCAGGTTAGTATTCAGAAGATTTAGAGCCATGAATATACATTCGTTTCTGCGTAGAGAGCGTCGGCGGATGGCGTCTTCATTGGACTTCCCGGAGAATGTGGGATCGGAGGTTACAATTGTCCATTGCCCCTGCCATTGCCCCGGTTCCCAATCTCCGACGTGACAATCCGTCTCCTCACGGGATCTGTCACTGTCACGCAACATGTTATGTGGTCTTGCTTGGCAAATGCCTCTGACGGTTTTACTCCCTCTCGAGTCTCCTGAGCTTTCATTAGATCTCATCAGCGCTCGTTGCCCTTCCGCTGAACAACTGCTGCTGAACTCGGTCGCTATGACGAGAATATCCAAGTGCTACATAGCACAATGACTTCTCATGACTGGATTCGATCTCTGATCATAACTACATATACATGCGTTTCTTAACAACGGTGGAACCAATTTCAACCATCCCTCGTCACCAACGACCTCTCTCGACCCGTTTGTAAATATACCCTGGAAGCATCCTTCATTCCTTGGGTTCTTTTACTGTTTCGAATTATCGCTTTGCTTTCCCTTTGCCTACCTGTTGCGCTCCGACCTGCTCTGGTGCATATGTGGTCCACAAAATTCCAGGACATAGATAGGGAAAGGATACGGCATTCTCTCGCATTCTTCAAGAAAACTTCATACTATTAACTCTTGGTATCTTGGCGCTTCCCGAACCTGAGGAGATTCAATTCTGATAGTTGTCGTCATCTCGACGACTTCCGCGACAACTGCTCCAGCCCCTGCACAGGCTCTGTCTGAATCATATAAATTCCACCGTGAACTCAAGATTACAATTCCCATCCTCTTCTCATTTCGACCTGGCATTTGTCTTTTCCCAGACCTGGTGTCTTTTCTGAGTCGACCTCACTTCCAATTTCTTCCTTTTCGTCGTTCATCGTTCATCGTTTTTCGTCCATTCCAATTTCTTTCTCTACCCTTCGTTCTATCACCTTTGAAACTTCCTTTCGACATGGTTAAATTTGCGAGCTCCTTCGTTTCTGTTCTCGTGTTCGCTTGTGCTATCGCCAACGCTAGTAGGTTTCTTCAACCTTATTTTGGCTTTCATTGTTAATCAACCTCTTTTCCCAAGTTCCCATTGGCGAAGGGCCTGGTGCAAACAATGCTGGCGACGTCCTGACTCCTGGAACCGCCGCGAATCCTGGCAAGGGTGCGACCCCTGGTCCCGGCGCTAATGGCGCGACCCCTGGCCCCGGTCCTAACGGTGCAACCCCTGGTCCCGGTCCTAACGGTGCGAGCCCGGTTCCCCGCCCGAGCGGTGCGACCCCGTCTCCAGGTCCTAACGGTGCGACCCCTGCTCCCCGTCCGAGCGGTGCGACCCCATCTCCTGGTCCTAACGGTGCGACCCCATCTCCTGGTCCTAACGGTGCGACCCCGTCTCCCGGTCCTAACGGTGCGACCCCTGCTCCCCGCCCTAGCGGTGCGACGCCTTCTCCCGGTCCTAACGGTGCTCCCGGTCCCGCCGGGCCAGCAGCATGCACCGCTGCTAAACGCCAACTGCTCACCAAGGCACAGAACGCGAAGAAAGCTCTTCAGCGAGTCGCCGCAGCTGCCACGAAGTGATTCATCTTTCATCTTTCTTTGCCCAATAAGCTCTCCAACTTACATGACGTCGATAACAGCAATCCAGCACTCACAGATTCAGTCAACACAGCTTCGACTGAGTTGATGGGCGCTGTCGCTGGCGTTCCCAATGTTTCAGCAGCCGTCGGTCCCGGCGCTCCAGCCACCCCTCAAACGGTGTTCGACTCGATCATGACTGGTCTCAAAAATGCGAACACGGCCCTTGCTGGTGCCCAGGTGTAAGCCTTGCCCATCCATTTATCCTATTTATTTTTGACAATTTGTACTCTGAATATAGCCCTGTTGCCCGTCCTGCTGCGACTCTGCTAACAAAAGCCCAAAAGAGCCTCAACCAGGCGGTCGCTGCTGGTACCGCTGTTGTCAATAGATGTGGTGGAATCGCTGCTCCTGCGCCCACCACCGTAGCTACGCCTACCAATACCGCCGCCGTGACCGATGTTGCCGAAGCTCCAGCTGTGAGATTTCCTCAAATTTGTTCCGTATTTGCCTCAGGCTGACCTATGTGATCCATGACCAGGCGACTGCGTGCCCAGCCCCAGTGGTATGTATTTTTTTCGCGTTTCATTGTGCAATATGTTTGACTGAATTTTTCCTCAGACCGTCACCGTCACCGCTGGTGCTCCTTCAGGGACTCCAGCGACCCCCAGTGGCGCGGTATCTCGTTCTCCCACCGTATCTCCTTCTGCCACCAAACCTGCTTCCCGCACCGCAACCGCTTCTGCCACTCCGACTGGAAACACCGGTTCCCCTGGGACCCAAGATGACCTCCCTACGATTGTTGGGCGTCGCTTCCGTGCGTACACAATTTGAGGTCCTCAGATTGTACCGATCATATCCTAATTTCTTCACACACAGGGAGAGAGTCTTTTTGAATGATGCGTTCTATTTTCATTCTTTCCTAGTTATAAGGAAGTCCATCGACGCTCGATGCGTTTGTGGTTATGTATTTAGGGTTGGGATTTTTTTCTTCTTGTTGGAATGGGGAACCCTTGGAAGTGGGGTAGACTTTTCGTTAAAATTTGGACAGCAGTGCCTTGTATCGTTAGTCAATAATTGAGAATGCAGTGGAAACCCTCTTGCCCTTGTAAGATCTCGAAGATACAAGCCGGTCAACAGAAATGTTACGTAATCCAAGGCACAAATGTTCTGCGTAATTTCCACGAAACAGCTTGTCTCGTTTCCACAATCCATGCTCGCTTGGAGGGCAGTCTTCCGACCAGCCAACATCGTACGGCGAAGTCTGCAGACACCAAGACGTCCAATATGCGCGTCGGCACCTCGAGCACACTATCTTCACCAAAGCCGGGGAACTGGTGTGCTCGCGAAAATTCGGTTTAGGGCAGATGGAAAGCCACGATCTCGGTTGGTGGGGTTTGCTTTCGGTATGTCTCTGGCGATCCACGTTGGCTGGATGCTCGACTTACTTGTTGGGGTTGCTTAGGCGCTCTGGTGCTGTTGAACTTGCTTACCTTGCTGACGGCGTACGACCTGGTCGAAGACAGCGAAATCGCGCTAGGTCTGCTAGCCAGCATGATCTACATTCAACGCGTCGATATGGAGCATGATACGGTTGATTTCAGTGACCCCTCAGCGACACTTTCCTACTTCAAGCGGTTGTATCAGTCCTTCACGCGTGTTCCGACAGAGGAGGTCGATGACCTGTTCGCCGATCTGACACGCCGGATGAAACTTAGCGGCGAGCACAACCTTGATGCTGAAGCGCACCAGATTATGTCCAAGGCGGCCGAGAAGATTCACTCCGCGTTCCAGACTTTGAACGAGGAGTCAATATCGACCACCGCGAATTTTGTGCTGCAAGTCATGAAGGATGCGTTGGAGAGTTTAATAACTCTTATTGAGGATACGGAAGACGACGACGATAGCGATTCAAAATACACGTTCCAGTTGATACGTGATCATTCGAAAAAGGACCCGGGAACGGTGCTCAAGGATTATGAAGCTTTGGGTTAGACGTGAGTTTTATGTTCCTCTCTGTATAGTTCTTTTCCGATAGCTGTTGTATAGTTTCTGTTCAGGCGATTGTGGTACCTACCAAAACAGCTGGCGACCGACATCTTCCATCTATGCTATAATATATCAACCAACCTAATGACAACTGTATTCGATAGACAACTAGACGAATGTTCACAAAACAATCTCTAACCGCATTTCTGTTTGACGGGCAGATTTTCTTCTTGTCACAATACGCGATACGGACCTGAAGGTCAATTCTCGAATGCTATCGGTGCGTTCTTTTGTCCAAATGTTTAAATTATGCACTCTGAAGCCAAGATTCCTTCGAAAGAAACAGGAATTCTTCGTTAAGTAACGTCATCATGCCATGGAATTCCGTGTTCAATCCGAAACTTGTCCCATTCAATCCACTTCTCGTTCATCATCTCATACGCTGGAGCCCAATCAATGCATGTGTGAGTCGCGCCTATCCTTTCCATCGTGAAGTTCCGCTTCGTAAAATCTCCTCGCTCGAGAGTAGCATCTGCGGCGCACAAGGTCCACTGCCGAAGGTAATTGTAACAGTGAAGGATATGCGCCTGCCGTGCGTGGCTGGTGTTGTTCCAGCCTTTCTCGATTGCGCCTCGTATAGCCCGCAGGCAGTGTAATTCGTGGAACATCGCCACCGCGAACATTCGCTTCTCTTTGCCTATCCGGACATGCCCATCGCCAATCGTTGCCGTCCAGAGCCATTCTGGTTCGGCCTCCGGTGCTATGATATCGTAGTGAACGCTTTCTTGGACTGTCATTTTGATGAATTTTTCCTCGATAGGAAGTCGCTTTGGATGATCGCTGCCTATGAATGCTTCTTGGCTGGTTAATTTTTGGTGTGGTACAAGCGGTAAGTCCTCACAGTATGAATCTGTTGGTCTGATTATGGAACTCCTCCTTCGCTTCAGTATTACCAGTGTTTTCACATCATTGAAAATCCCGACCAAGGACCACGATAAATAGAAGGATGCTGCACCCAATAACAAGACAGCGAAAAGGTGGGCACGTTGTCCTGGTCTTTTGCGATTCATACTTTTGTTGCGCAAGAGAGGAGTTAGGTGTCAAGTCCGTTTTTCGTACTCCTGACGGTTCCGAACTTTTTTCCCTCATAATCCTCGTGTCTAAATGTGCGATTGGTGCGGGGCGACATGCAACCCGTAACATAGATCGGAACCCCGTCGTTTTGTCTATTCGCTGTTCTACGACGCTTCACACGGACCTCGAGCACCTTTGTTACTTCGTTTGCTCTCCATTTTCGGATTCGACTTCTCGCATTTTTCGATGTTACAGCCCCAAAGGTATGTTTATCTCCGTCATAAAATTGATACTGCTCTCTAAGTTTCCATGTGCACCGCCTGTGTTGCCTCTCAGAAGCACGGATGAGCACCCGGTGAACATTGAACGGTGAACCCGAACCCAAATATGTCACGAATCCCGTGACGAGGAAGACAGACGCTACACCGTGTAACGCAACGTCGAGCTCGGTTCATACCATAGCTCATCTCCGAACTGCAATCTCTGAAACTGTTGGACGAACACCCGAGCGCAAGCATGTCGCCTTCTTTTCACGTACAGCGTGTTGAGAGTCCCACAGGTAACTTTCCACGCTCCGGGTGAGTGAAATGAATCCATGCGGTGCTTTTTTAGAGGAGCGACTGCGTTGTGCCGCAGCGTTGTTCACGGATCTGATGAAGACAAGTGAGCGGAAGAATACCTGGGTTCAATTGACCGTTCTGGAGTTCTGATCGCATTTGCATTGAAGATTTGGGTGCTATCAGCCTTGCGGGCGGGGACGTATCTCTCATGGAGTTTGAGGCTCTGGCACTTCTCAGAGCTGGGGTGCTTGACGGAGAGTACTACGAAGCTACCGACGACGAGGGCGCATTGATTGGATACACGATGTGGATGCCTCCCGCGCGAGAGATGTTAAGCACGTTTGTCATTTTCGTCAAAGCTCTTCAGGGAAGGCACGATTAGACTCATGGTCCTTTCCTACAGAGAAGAGCAACGACAACGCGGGTTCTACGAATTCATGTCTAAACTCTCCCCTGAAGCCGAAAGTTACTTCAGAACGAAGGTAAATCTGCTTACCATGTCATCCACAGTGATGCCTAAATAAATCCTAGTATGTCTCAGAATTTCCGCGGTTCGTCGCGAGCCTATTAGGTCCAACGGTACTTCGTCGAATAATTTGCCTTGTCAGAGATCTGACTGCTTCTTACCAGGGAAAACTTGACTCCTGGTGGCTTCATATGGCTATGATTAGACGAGACTATCACAGGAAAGGAGTGTTGCGGGCGCTCATCGACCTCGTCCGAGTAAAAGTAAGCGCCCCTACTCTTCTCCCTGATAGCACATCATAAGCAAAAAATATATCAGGCTGAGAGCGCTGAGCAATACCTGGCTACCTGCACAACAAACGATGACAATGTGATTTTTCTGCCGTCGAACATGCTTCTTACTCAGACATTTTATCCAACAGATTCGCGTGTATACAGGGCTCGGATTCGACTATAAGGGCTCGACTACGATGGAGTCTCCCTGGGGAGAATGGCCAATCCACGTCTTCAGGTTAGACCTCAAAACTGCTCCTTGAGGTATCAAATTGGTATACCGAAAGTTCTTCCATTTTGTTCCTAATGACATTGTGGTTACGGAATATAGTTGCTTGCTACTAAGGCGGCATCGATGCCTAATCTTCATGGAGAACGCTTAGAACACACAAGCAATCGCGAGTGATCACTATCAGATGGAGTCAATTGAGAGTAAGTATACAGAGAGAGGTGTCATGGTGATCATCAGCAGTGAATGAGCTCGGACTAAACCATTCCCAAGGCCCGGGCTAGTATCTGTTTCTGTATTCGGTAAGATTTTCCTGGACAATATCTCGATGCACTTTGCAAGATGAACTTTTCCCAGGTATTGGCCTCTGATAATTCGACGTTCACAAGTTAAACGTATGTTCGCAACCTTTTCCGACGGCCTATATCAACCATCAACTCGTCTATTCATGTTTCGCACTTGAACGGTTGCACCAAAATACTGGATCCCTATGAGCTTTACTTCGCGCCCAAATCGCGCCCACCGTAAAATCGTGGCATTTTTTGCCATCTGTTTTAAGTTCCACCTGAAGCGAACGCGGTTGTCGCGGACAGAAGGCTTGAAAGCGTTAGCACGGACGCCAAGGCCCCCATTTATCTTCTTCGCCTAATGATATCGGATTCAAAATAATGCTAGATAATTGTCAGCGGATGCACGTAGTCGTGTTGCTGATTACGCAGCAATTTTAGGCTTTTGATCATCACTCGCATCCACCCTCCCAGTTCGACGCATCTATCAACAGTCATCGAAAGATTTCCAACCGAACATGGCAACCTACATCGTCCGGCGAGTGGAAAGTCCTACCGGTAAACTGATCATACCTCCCTCGACCCCATCGTTGACGCATCCTTTACAGAAGAACAATTAAACACTTCCGCAGATCTCTTTTATGAACTTATGCATAACGGTAAGGCCCGTATTTCTCCTAGGATAACGCAATGATTCAAAGGTTATCTCTAAGATCAGGGAGCGATTAGCCTATCGGGCGGTGACGTATCGCTCATGAAGCTGCAGGCCCTTGCAATGTTGCGAGCAGGGGCCTTGGCTGGAGAATATTATATCGCAACAAATCCTGCAGGGGAGCAAATCGGATACACACTCTGGATGCCCCCAGGTCAGGAAATGTTTAGTACGTGAGTCGCATTCCACAAGCATCCTTGAACCAGAATTCTCAGACGTGGTGGAAGGGATGAACAAAGAAAACTCGGATTTGCCGAGTTCATGAATCGGCTTCCTCAAGAAGGAAAAGATTACTTTGCGACCACGGTGAGTAGCGAGCCTGCGATTTGGTCATCGATGTCTGACTCCCACTCAGTATCTTGCACGCTTGCCTGGTTTCGTTACCAGTAAGCTTGGACCCACTGTAATCATTCATTGCCTCTACATCTCCATTTTCTTTTTAACATTGGTCTCCAGGGAAAACTAGACTCTTGGTGGTTACATATGGCCATGGTGCGCCGAGACTATCAGAAGAAAGGTGTCGTTCGATCCTTGATCAATCTAGTTTGCGAAAAAGTAAGAATCCCAACGACAATCCTTGGATTTTCTCATTCGCATTCAGGCTGCAGAGACAGGAGGAACGCTTGCATGTGCAACGACCAGCCACGAAAATGTACAGTGTCTTTTATGTTGTTCCCCTAAAGCACGGCGATAACATAATGATCAGGTTCCTGTTTATCGTGCCATAGGCTTCACCCATCTCGGGGAAATAGTGATGCCCTCGCCATGGGGAGAATGGCCTGTACATTTGTTCTCCTTGAATGCCCGCCGCACGGAAGCCTAGTTCGTACCCGACTCCAGTCTATTTATAGTATTCCTCCTTTCTGCGTTCATCGGGATGGTTTCCCAGCGACTTCGAACTTGCGTATCGATAGTAAAGCCGCGAAGAAAAAGAATTATTGTCCATCAATCGTTCACTGCATCCTCCCAGATCTATGTCGGAAAAAAACTTTACTCCGGTTTTGAAGCTCGAAGCCAAGCGCCACCAAGACTACACTGCCATCCATATTCGAACTCATGTATAACAAGCAGATCTCCGCGCGTCCAGATGAGGCCTCCGGACACCTCTATCCCGAGACGAAGTAGCGGGTATAATTATAGGTAAGTAGTTACTAGCCTACTCGTGACGAACCCCCGGAAACTTCCCAGTCGATGTTAGGATCTTCCAAACGGCTGTCTGTGCAGCTTCGAGTCAGCTCGCTTATCACGTTCCCAGTCATATAGGGTCACCTTCGGGTCAGCTAGGGTTTCATCCACATTGAATTCTTGGGCGCGTGATCACCCAGCCAACGACTTATCAAGGATTGGAGCTAAGTGTCGCCGGAACTCCTCGCATCCCAATACCAAACTTATTAATACCGACGGTGACCTTCTACATCCTATCTCTTAGGATGCCTCAGAAACGGAAGAACTTCGAAGCTTTGGCCTTTCTAGAGGACGACGAATACGGTGGTTCCAGAGGTAGGCTATCCTCCAATTCTGAAAGAATTATTCCCAGACACCTATTTATTCGCAGGGGATGTGGGGTACAATAAGCCCCAATCGAACAAGGTCTCAATTATCATAGCAGCTGGATTGATGATGTTCTTTGTGGTGGACATATGCGTGTTTATCTCTGTCGCGCGACTACTTCTCGAAGCAAGATATACAGCGGAAGACCCACAAAATATGGAGTTTCGAAATCCATACATCGGACTCGATGAGCTATACAGTTACCACAAGGTCAAGCCTTCTCGCTACAACGCTCTCATCAACGAACCCCGTTTCTCGGCTCAGATCAGCCCAGCTGAACCCTCTCGAGTCTTTCCAATCGATGCCCACAGATGGATGAGCGACTTTGGGGTCCTCTCTCCCCCTGATCGGCATCTTCAAGTTACGAGAGACGTACGCAAGTTATCCTATCATTATGCCTTGCAAAACGGAGCTGAGATCTGCCTTATTAGATTCACACTATTGTTCAATTCAACGTACTGGATTACGGTATGGAGAAGTGTGCCCTCACGTTACGCTTGCCCGAACGTGGAGCTGTTATGCCCCACCCCTACTCCCTGCCGGAAACAGGAGATGTAGTGTCTCTTGACATCTGTGAGCTCGACGTCAAACGACCATTAAAGGAGCACGAGCTTTCATGGTCCACTCGTCCTGCTTGCATAAGGAACTTAGGGCCTTTGGAAGCCAAGATCGGAGGTCAAGTTGAGATGAAAGCGGTCGAGTGCAAGTCAGGCTCTTTCATTGGCTACCAGATCTCGTGCACGGAACGATCTCCAGAATGTAATGTCGACGTTTGGACAAATCATAATCAAACTTGGGGTATGCTTTTCCGCAGCTGGTTCGTGGATAAGCACTTAGGCTAATTCAACAGGTGTTTTCATTAATCAATACCAAACGGTCTGATTGATCTGTCCCGCCCTCGAAATATCATTCAAAATAGGCCTGGTGGCAATACGCGGCCTTGGTGTATGGTCTTTGTCATTTTACAAGTGAGGCACCAGTACGTCCGGTAATGTAGTTTGTCATTACTTTACTGCTCATGTGCCGGGGGCTAGCTATAGTGACTCGAATTCATATCCTCAGTCTTTCGCACGGATCAAAATATGTACTGAAAATATCGGCTCGAAAGCGCCCGTCGGCGTTTGTTTGACTTGTTCAATTCTATTTCTAGATTGGCAGAATTTAAATGGGGCTAAGTGCAAACAGGTCTGTTTTGTGGTGTCGCTTCCGCAATTTTCTTCCCTTTGTCCCATAAAGGTGCATTCCAGGGTAGATCCCAACACAGTGGCCTGTGTACAATCCGGTCTTTCTAACCACGGCAACCGATTGCGCTGCAGAATGGTATTTTCAACGAGTTCTAGGCTTTACAAAATGCAACCCGGGCCCATGCCATGCATTCCAACTTTTGTCGCTTTGAAATAGATAGACGATTCCTTTAAAATCCCATTTAACTTAAGCTTTTCTTCTACTCGGCCAGTCCTGCATTGCATTTTCGGATAGACTCAATCAGAATGCTTCGAATAGAGCTTTGAATCTGAAATCACTGACAAAGAAAAATGCCACCTTTAGGCGTCGCATCACTAGTGCTACCTTCGAAAGAGGTTCCTCCTTTTAAATTTACCAGTAAAATAAGCAGGGGAGATGATAATCTCTGGAGAGGGTCACCTACTTCGAAGGAACGCGCCGTCCCGTGGAATATTTTGGGTTACATCTGACCCATGAGCATTGCCAGTGGGCCCTTTTCCTGGAGGCCCAATTGGACGAGCAAATAGCATACTAGCCATCGCGAGAGTGGAAATAAGGAGGAGTGAAGTCTTATACATTTCTTAGCTTCCTGTGTCATTTTCAGGAGGCTTTTATAGGCGTTCCCTCATCACGTTCCCCAGATTTGCCGAGCTCCGATCTGAGCTGTGGACAACCTTTGCCACTAATGTGAAAGGTTTAAAAATGGTTTGATGAAAATGGTATCCTCCCTCGACCGACCAGTGCAGGTGGTTTATAATGAGTTCTCCGAATATCTGTCTAGCCGCGATACGGTAAATGATGTGCCCAGAGCTTCCTACAATGAGCATTCTTTTGTTCAATAATCACAGCCTTAAAATTTGAAGGTGTGTTTTATCATGTCGCAACACCATCATGATCACTATGGTACACATTTTGCGTCTAGTTATTTTGGAAGCTGATCAGTTTCAGGTTGTGGTTGAGAAGCTGATAAGATCTAGCCCTCCGTAAGATCATAATAGGGTGACTCGGTGCTACGGGACGACGCAATAGCGAGCTAAAAACCTGCGATATGATCACAATAATAAAGGATATGCAATCTATCGGTAAAATCTGCAAGGTGTTTTATACATGTCGTGCCGGCAACATTTTTAGCGCTCAGACGACAGGTCTCCCAGAGGATTCTCACAAGCAAGCCAGTTTAGGCATCGGATTTAATATATATACAAGGTTCCTTGGGGTCCTCAAGATAGTATCAAGCACTTGAGATCGTATCCTATCTGACTTTCGGAATTTACAGGGAACTTGAATGGAATGGATGAGCAAATGTCTCAGAGGTGATGAGAAAGAACTCACGTTGTTCATGTAGACGGCGCTGGCTCCGTGGCGTGGGGCTTTAGGAACATGTTATCCTGTCGCTCAAGATATAAGAGGGTATCGCGCCCTTCGACTTGTTTCCCGGCTAATAATACCGATAGATCCGTGAAGAAGTAAGCTGCAAATTTAAAAGAATGCCGGTGTATGAGTTTACACACCAGGGGACTTTAGAGGAGAGGCCACAACGACCGAGGCGGCGAGCATGGCAACGAGTGCGGCATTGAACTTGAGTTTATTCATGGTCCTTTGGAGTTCTGGAGAGGTAAGATTTTACGCGTTGTCCATGAGTACCCACACTTTATATCCCGCGAGGCCTGAGAGAATGCTCACCCCACCGGAAGGCTTGATCAGTTCCATTGACACTAAGCTACAATAACCTTGGTAAAGGTTTAAATTCATTACCGAGCCTCCCCGCTTGTCACATCCTGCTTGATTCACAAGGTCTATATATAGGCGCTAGAGCCTTATCCCTTCCTACTGATTTCCACACTGCCAAATCTCATGTGCTATGGATACGACCTCCACAATTATTTTGCCGCGGTTAAAAAAAGATGACCTGCATTCCTTTTCTAGCCTGTGAATTGTGAAGTACACTAACTTCGAAATCATCTAGCATGTGGCGGTGAGTATGAGAGAGATTATTGACTTGATGCAATCCGTGAGCTTCGAGACTCTTTTTCTAGGTACATGAATTATGCGGCGGCGTTGCTCGTGTGTCTCCATCTTCCTTCAATGGGCGTAGCTATAGAGCTTATCAAGGACAGAGTATCAATTCGATGTGTTAAAAATTTACCGTTTTTGCATTTAAAATGAGTTCGTGAGACTTGGCAGCGGATCACTCTATGCCCGTCGCGTGTCAATCTCATCCCTGCTATTATGTGACTACTGTATCCCAACCTTCCAGGAAATCTTAATTTATGAGCTTATGATAGGTGACGCCAAGGCATCAACCAAGCGCTTTCACGAACATATTCCGAGGAAATGGCAACTTCGGCTATGGAGAGTGTGCTCGGTTTTATCCGGATCCCACTGTTCAATCAGGCTAAAAGTATAGACGAAAGCCATTATTCAAACTTCCCAATTGAGATCTCGAGAACTGAGGATAAACCGCTCTACCATTGCTTGGTTGGTGAACATTTGGACCCACAAATTTCCTTTTCCGTACACAATCACAGGATCCATTCGATCATTTGTGCCTTTGACGGTGACACTATGCTACCTGCTGTTGCCTCAGGGGCCTCGTAAGCCCCATTTGTTTCTTGACTCAGGTGGGAGGATTCCAAGAAGACTAATGGGAGAAGAGGCGATTCACGAAGTCGTTAGCAGCTGACTTTATTCCTAAGTCCCGTTGAGGGTCGATGACAGTATATTTCATCTAACGATGGTGTTCACATTACTGGCCATACTCATGGGTATACTAATAGAAGGCCCCGGGTCCCAGCGCCTTCTAAATCCTTCGCGCCATCCACAAGATTCTTATCGAAACCATCCCCAACCGTTTGAGTGTCCCCAGTTTAATATACTAATAAATATTAAACGCCCGTAACCTAGAGGCCCAGGTCCACTTCCGAAGGGTTGATTAATACGCAAGCCTTTGAGTGCTACCATTCCATTTTTCGGTAGGCGTGCCGTCGAGTGTAGTGTTTCCGTGGCTGTATTTGTGGCTCTGGAGCTCGATTCCCGAAGCTTGAGCGTTCGGCGTGACCACGAATTCCACACCACTCTGGGCCTGCGTAATTATTTCTCGTCCCCAAGCACGACCGGTGACAACGCGGAGCACGATCAATTGTGGAGATAAGCACTATATGGAAAGGGTGTGGTAATAATGAGCGTCAGGATCAAGTTGCGATTCAGGAATAGAGCGAGGGAGAAACGTACAGTAAGCTTAGCCCAGACCTGTCCGAAAGAGATAGCCGTGGAACTTCCCATAGCATACGGAATCAAGAACATAATGCCGACCAAACTGTACGGCGCTGCGGACTCAATAAGCATTGATGAAACGCTGGTGTACATCTTCGCGCTATCGCGAGTGAGGGCTTTGGACACTGCCCTGCTGAGCCTCTGTAGGCGAAACACAATTAACAACGTTACAACAATGTTGAGTGCGATCGTAATGGTGTAGTATGGCGTCCCAAAGTTGATTGTCTTCCCGTGAAAGAAGTTGCCACCGGGCTTGCCGGCGAGGACGAGTTCGATGATCGCAAGAGCTACGGTAATATGATTAGCATCGTCACCATTATGATTATTTTAGAAAAAACTCACAGAAGGCAGCCAAGTAAGAGACGACTGGGAAGGCGATGATCCAGTAGTTTGAGCCATAGATGATGAAGAGCCGATAAAGCTGATATCGAGGAACCCATTAACCGGGATATTACCCCAAACCCCGAGAGACCGTCTCACCAGCAAAGCATCCCCCATAAAAATCATAACAACCACAGAGGTGGAACCCATCGTCTGATACCAGACAGAGGTCTGAGTAGCGATGTATCCGAAAACACCCCCTGGCGTGTTTCGAGCGTTTATCCACATCAATTCACCCCATACCGCGTTGACCGAAATGTCAACCGTTAACAGCAGCAGAAGGATGGTGCTGTAGACAGCAAAGAACCTTTTACTCTTGGCAGTGTTTTGGTTATTCGTGCGTAGACCCTGCAAGGTCAGAAAGTACATGACGAGCTCAACACCTGCAACAAAACGCGTCGATATCAGTTATTCATTAAACATACATGGTTTACTCAGACTCACCGTAGAGGATACCACTCATATAATTACCGATGTAATAAGCATGCTCGAACTGAAACAGTGCTGCTGGCTCAGAGTCTGACATGGTAGCGAGGAGGCGTTGGGAAACAAGAGCCTGAGAGCAGGTGGGCGGGCGGGTGGGGGGGAGTGGCACAGGTTCAACCGTTCTTCCTTCCTTTCACATGGCGCATTATGGGAGCTTTTTGTATCGATAGAACCCCACGGGCAGTCGCGTGGAAATTACGAGGAGGGAAGGGGTTGCTCAGAGCATATGGAGCGGCGCCTCCAATTTGGCACGCTTGGCGATAGGTGATTAGTGATAAACTCCCGTGAGAGGAAAGTATGTTAGTCGTGGAGTCGCTAAATATGTCAGAATTAACGGACGTGAACAAGCTCACGAAATTAATCCTAGCTAAGTATAGATACCAGCGTAAGCGTTCTGGAAATATACTGGGATCCCTAGTATGGAACCCACCTTAACTATTGATAGCGCTCGAGAATACAAGTTCAAAGATCGCTTAGCTCCTTCGCGCGAAATCCACGGTAGATCTGTCAAGTCTTGTGTGAGAGATTTTTTGCACTTACGCTGACACTCACAGCCGCAGTAAACCCTAACCAAACCCGAAAGTCTTGGGAGCCCGAGTTACAGTATCCAACGGCAAGTAAAGCCGGGAAAAAAAGGCGTTCTATCGTTCTCGATTATCATATCTCTGTAAAAATGCTCTGCACCCCGAAACGTGGGGCACCGCTATCACTAACAGGCCTCAGCCTGCTGTTCGTGGCACTAAGCGTGCTGGTAAAGGCCATCGGAACGTTGTGGATAAAGAAACAAATCTCTGCATTGACAAGAGAGTACAGTGCGTGTAATCTCTTACCCGAGTCGGGTATGGATGCCAAATTGCTCAACATGCCCTTCTCTTTGCCTTCCCCTGCCTTGCCCGCATTTCTCAGGTTATGTAGGGAACGACTACCCCGAAATCTGGCCAATAGAACGAAAAACAATCCTCATGACATTCGACAACCCCAAACACTTCCGTCTGGACACAGACGACGGTCGCGCCGAATGGGCAGCAATCGCACCTGGGAACGGCGTCGTCCACCTCGGGCCCCACAAGCAACCGTTCACAGTATCAATGATGCACCAACTAAAATGCCTCGACATCATCCGCGAGGAAATGGTCAAGAACCACACGGAAGGGAACGGGAACGGGAACGCAACCCCCTCGGAGCTAGCGCGACACTGTTTGAATTATGTGAGGCAAATGGTGATGTGTCATGGGGATTTGGAGCTCGAATCGTTCCAATTTGCGTCGCATAAAAATCCGATAGATTGGCGTGGGGTATATGAGTGTAAAGATTGGGAAGCGGTGTATAACGAGGTGAAGCGTAATCAGGAGGAGTATGGGAAGTGGAAAGTAGCCGACAAGCTTGAATGAATTGGTTAGTTGGAAATTATCTTCTCGCGTTTGTTAGACCGTGAGCGATGGGAAACCCAGTGGGATAGCAATGATGTTCCAGGAGCAGAATCATAGGCGCCGCGCCGCGCCTTGTAGGTGAATATGGTTGAACGTCAGATGGACGAAGATTTTTGAGATTAAGTCAATGACGGTGAAATACTCTGGAGAATTGATCGAACATAGGCAGTATGCAGCAAAACTCCATCACCAGATGGCTTTGAGAATTAAACTTCGAGGAGAAGGGTAGGCAATCGTTAATCAGGAGCAATATGGGAAGATTGGAAGTAACCGAGATCCTTGCACGGTTATTTGAAAACGTTCTTCTCGTGTTCGTTACCAGGAAATCCACTGGAGTCGTCCCACGGGCAGAATCACAGGCACCACCACATGGCCATGTCCGCGCATAAGGTTGAAAAGGAGAAGAGTGTTATGTTGTTGACGGCAGATGGACCACGAAGGTTTTTGACATTAAATCCGAGGTTGGATGTCGGCATGGGATATTTTTGGGCGATTTGACAAAAGATAGGCAGGCAGTTAAACAGTGAAAATCCATCGACATATGGGTTTGAGAGATAAACGTTGAACCTGAAAAAAAAAAGAAAAAGATTGCCGTAGCGTGGATATATTCCCGGTGCCTGACGATTGGTTGGTGGTGCGACCCCCCAAAAAAAAGTATCTCAGAAATCCTCCCACCCCGTCTCCAGACCCTCTCGTACTATCCATCCCAAGGAGCCATTCCCCAACCACCTCTGCACGCGGGTCTCATCCTGACTTTCCCCGTTATCATCCAACACTCCCATGTCGCCCTGTCCATTGAGAGCCAAGACAGCCCAACCAATGATCATCATCCCGGGAGGCCGCTGTTCTCCATTGCTATCCAAAGCTTTCACTATATCCTTCAACGTCGAAGAGATGACCCTCTGATCGGGCATCGAAGCCCGCTCGATAATAGCGATCGGCGTGTGTAAGGGATATGCTTGTCCTCCCCGCCGCGTATTTGCTCCCGACGTATCAACAAGAGCATCTATGACCTGCGATAGACGGGCCACGCCCATCAGAACGACAAGTGTCCTGGCACGCTCATAGGGGGGCAATTGGACTTCTTTCCCCTTCCTTCCGACACCCGTGCAGACGATGAATGATTCCGCGACGCCTCGCTGGGTTACCGGGATCCCAGCAAAGGTCGGCGCAGCGAGTGCGGAGCTCACACCGGGGATGACAAGAGGCTCGAAACCATGAGAACGGAAGTAAAGCACCTCTTCGCCCGCACGACCGTATACCACCGGATCTCCCTGCTTGAGCTGGTTATATTAAACGACGATGAGATGGATATTGTAAAAAGAGATAAATGAAAAAAAAAGACGTACGCGGACGACAGTCAATCCTCGTTTTGCGGCCTCCACAGCGGCTTCCATCATCTCGGTTTGTGCGCCTTCTGCGTTGCCCGGGAATTTTCGCGCGATACGGACTTGTACATGGTTCGGAATGATGGACAGGACAGCGGCTGGGACGAGTTTGTCAGAAAGGACCAGGTCAGCCAACTGTGTCAGCGCCGTTTGAGTTGCGATAGTGAGGAGAGAAGGGTGGCCTGGTCCAGAGCCGACTAGTAGAATTCGACCGGGTTTGCGGAGAGTATCGAAGTGTAGCGACGGTTGCTGAAGTTGAGAGACCCCAGAAACATTAGTTGTGGTGGTGTCGTCGTCAAAGGAAAGATGATGATTATCCTCCGCGAGGACTTCCTTCATGTCCGATTGCGACATCGATGCGAGCTTCGCGATGGGCCAATATTCGCTGACTTGAGCTACCCATTTGATGCGCCTTTTCCTTGCCTCTAGAGCATTTTCCGAACTGTTCCGCGAAGGTACGGGTCGATTGGGCGTCAACACTCCGCTTTCTTCGCATAATTCTTCTTCACCCACATCGTCTTCGTCGAGCGCTCCTTTTTCCTCCGACGGAGCGACTTCCTCCTTCGCCATGGATCGCAATTGCCCGACTTTGACAACAGCAGCGCCAACTTCTCGTGGTAGTTTTGAAACGATGTCTCGACGGATCCGCGCAGCAAGTCTACATCCCTGACCATTCGTTGTCACACCAATCTGAAGCGACGTCTTCTCCCCGGATTCGTGATGCACAAAGCGATGCGAGGAGGCAAACGAAAAGTCGCAAAGGCTAGGTATATCGCTGGTATTGACTGGAATATTTCGTGACTTGAATACACGATAAAGTTGTTCGGCCGACGCCAAGCTACGTCTATGTGAGGTGGAAAGCGTGTCCGTGATAACGGCCAGTGAAATCCCCGGTGTCGCATGCAAGAACGCGTCCAGACTATCCGCGTCCTTGTCCTTGTGAGGTCCCCTCGACGAACATGGAAGCTCGTCCCAGTCCACAAATCGGATTTGTCCCTGTTGGATTCTCCATTGTAGCTCTTCGCATGCAGAATTTACACCACCATTCGCTAAGATTATAACGGACGAATCTGCCTCCAAAGCAGCGAAAGCTCTCGTAGCGGCAAGCGTTCCGGACCCTAGGATGAGAGTGACTTTATGTTGGAGTCGGAACGAGAGCAAGAGCGCAGCTCCGCCCTGTGGAGTGGGGAACGGTGTCTGCATATTGGTGGGAAGACGGTGATTGTGGTGTGAAAAAAGAATGGCTTCATTCTGGCCGAAGATAAGAAGAGAAAAAAAAGGCCAGAAATTGCTCATGAGCACGAAACGAAAATAGATAACGATCACGTGCCCTCGTAGATAAGACATTATAATTTCTTTTTTGCTTTTTGTGGGATAAGCTCTTATCCAAAAGTATTTGTCACCCAATATTCTCTGGTCGAAACGCCACCAGCGCCGGCATTCCATCAAATGCTGCTGGTCGACCACGATACCGTATGTCCTCATCGCACATCTATAATCCATTTTTGTCTCTCCTAACCGACCCAATTCTCCAGTTCCTCAAAAAGCTATCAGCTCTTTTCGAAGAGAAAAAAGACCAAGGAACGATATGGCTTACCCATAAACGACGTACGCAGATCCCCCCGCCAAAATCCCGATTATATTCCTTCCAGCCGCTGAATATCTCAGATTTCTTACAGTAACTCACGATGGGGAGGACAACACCATGGCGATGGCCACATCATCATCATCTTCCGATTCAAACGAATACCAATGTCTCGTGCGAGTGACCGACGGCAAGAAGAACAGGTTCTCAACTAAAGTACGCATAATCATCCATTGAACGTCTTCATCTCCTCGATCCATCTTATTCACGTCTGTCTTCTTTCACGTCTGTCTGTCTAGGTAGGACCCACCGAACTCCTCAAATTCCAATCCCACTACGGATCTCTCTTAAAAGCATCAATGACCACCCTCCGCAAACGAGACAAAAAGCAAGAAAAACTGCGCTCAGAAGAGGCTGCGAAACGTAGGAAACACATGACGGAACCGATCGTGCTGGACGGTCCCAAACGAGGGAAAGGAAGACGAACGCACCAGCGCAAGGTCAAGGCTCTATTGAAGCAGCAAGAGTCACAGAAGAAGCACCAGGAGCGAGAGGAGGCGGCGAGGAAGAAGAGCGAAGCTACTGCTCTTGTTGTATAGGTATGTCCGTTCATCCATCCATCCTCAGCCCATCGTAACTAACACTGCGTTTGCGTGGCGGCCAGCTCGTTATAGACTGTAGGTATGATTCAGGTTCAGGTGTACATGTACTCTCCATCGTCACTTAAGTCAAAATCATCCATCCACCACCACCCTCCACCCAATGGCCATCACATCATCTTATACCAACCAGCTGCTACTCTCGAAAGAAATAGTAGCCACCCTAGCGATGTACACGAACCTCCACAAAATCCTTCAACATCGAAACTAAATGATTGATTGAAATGCTTGTCTCTGATCAACGCGGATAACACGTCCCAGCTTCGAAAAAAAAAATCAAAATCAAAATCAGAATCCCGACAATGAATGAATGAATGAATCATGATGTTAATGTTAGAGTTGCAGATAGTACCGATGTTGTTGTTGGGAAAAAGAAAAAGCAATGAAAGATGATGGATGAACAAAAAATGAAAACTAACAACTTGAAAAAAAGTGGTGAAAAAAAGTGATGAAAAGAGAAAGCGGAGTGGAGGGAAGCGGGCAAAATATGGTATACATTGTATGTATATTCCAACCAACCAATCGAAAGATGCTCCTGAACGGGGGGAAAAAAAAAATCAAAAAGTATATACTACATCTACTAAAAGGAAAGAAAGGAAAAAAGGAAAAAAGAAAGAAAGAAACAGTCAAAAAATCAAAAGAAAAAAAGGCAAAAATCAAGAAAAATCACGACCAAGGATTACTCCCAAACCCATCCAACGCCGTCTTCTTCTTCGAAGCAGCAGTATCAGCCATCCCCAACGGCGGTATACCCCACGCATCATTTTGCAGCCCCGTCGAAGCCGGCACAATCGTCGCTCCATCCGCAGATCCAAACGACAGCCCAGGTGGATTTTCCGGAAAACCTAGACCATGCACCGAGGAGGAGGAGAAGGGCGACGACGACGACGATATCGATGATGACAACGACGATGGATTGGCAAAAGGGTTGACCATGGACGTGGTGGTCTTCATCATCGCAGCCGAGGAAGAAAACGACGAAGCCGAGTTCAAAGTAACCCCCCACGAAGGCACAACATCATCCGGAAGCCCCAACGTATGCTGCATCCTCGGGCGTGGCGTCTTCACATCATACCCACCATCATCAAAATCCCCAATCCCACCAAACGCATTCATCGTCGCCATCGACGGCGGCCTCGCGAACGGGTTCGAAGGTACCGAAATATCCCCTTCCTCCACCCTCGAATTTGAAGCCCCAGCATACGACCTCGAAAACGGATTAGAAGGCCCCGCGAACGAAGTCGTCGCATCATCCCGATACCCATATCCAAGTCCCAACGCCCTCTCTTCACCGGGAGGCGTCTGGGATGTTCCATATCCATAATCAAACGAACTGGCTCTTGGATGCACATCATCATCAGCACCTCCAACGTGCACGGGCGGCGTCGACTGCGATCGGGCCGAAGGAGGTGAAATCGGTGGCGGTGCGAGAGATTTCGGAGCTGGTGGTGGTGGTACTGCCGACGATGTCGAGGAGGACGAGGACGAGGAAGATATCGATGAAGGTCCCCGGACCGAAGCACTCGGATTCTTCTCAACCTCTTGCAGCGCATTCTTTATAGCATTCAAATCAAACCCAGCATGAATCGGCAAATGCGACGCAGGATCATGGTTAGACGGCGTAGACGGCCGTGATGACGTCGGCGTATCCTTGCCCTCCAGAGCAACATGGGCGGCAGAATCCATCCGTGGCGGCAAATCATCTTCCTCATCCACATTCGGCACATTCGCAACACCCGCCTTCCCCGGCGATCCACCGTTCATGGGCAAATGCGGGTGCTTGACACTGGCAAAGGTCGACGTCGAAGGCGGTCGAGACACATGTTTCTGCGGACCAGCAGTGTTCGTGGACGAAGACGACTTGCGCGAAAACCACCCCGATTTTTTCTGATTCTCGTTTTCCTGTACCACAATCCTCTCTTCTGTAAAATCGGGTTCCTAAAAAACGACCACAGAGATAAATAAATAAAATTTAGAAATGCCAGAAAGACCAATTGGCAGAGCGACTCACCTCGGGCTCGTCAAAGAAATCAGAAAATACCGGGAACCCAAGTTGATCCAGAATCAACGGCATAAACGTACGATAACTCATATGTCCCGCAATCTTATCCGTCACATCCACATTCTCCAACCCCGGCACCCCTTCAATCGGTCTCAACCCAGCCACCGTCCCCACTGTCCCACTCGACGCTCGAAACAGATAATTCAACACCCAATCGTTCCTCGCGAACGCATTGACGTATCGTCCCGAAACCACCGACCGCGTTTCGCACCATGATTTCTGGGAGACGGTTAACGTTGCACCTAGTAGGAACACATCTTGAACGATGCCGAATTTCTTTTGTTTGGCGAGTTCGAGGAGGGCGTAAAATATCACACGAGCACCGAGGGAAAACCCGATCAAAGTGATAGGACGCACGCCTAGATGTCGTTGGATGAGAACATCAGCGAGCACCCTACCTGCCGATTTCGCTCGATCGAGGGCGTTACTCCATGGATTATCAATGAGGTACCCGAGCTTGGTGAGGACTATAGAAGATACAAGATGAGCAACGCGATAGCGGTAAATGAACAGTGACGCACTGATAGGCCATTGCAGAGCAGACATTAAACCGGTCATAACCGTCGCCTGCAACACCGTCATTCCAATCTGCGACAACACCTCTCCTGTCAGGATTTTCAATGCGCTACCCGTCTCCCTGATCATCTCGGGTTCCCAAAGAACACTGTACACATCTCCGACGATAGGATCCAAAACGCTGAAGGGGAGTCGCACGTCGTCGTTTAGGCCATTCATGAACCTGTACACTGTAAGAGCTTATTTCGGGTCGAAACGATCGACATACCCAGGAACGGTGAGAATACAATTGACCCGTTTGTTGTTGTGGAGCGGTAAAATATCAAAGGTCCGGACTTGTTGTGTGCGTTTGACCATACCATTGACGGCGATCCCTGAGCCGGTTAGGACACCACCTGTAGTGATAATAGCGGCCCCTGCTGTTCCTCCCAAGAAAGCAGTAGTTCCAGTAACGCCAACGGTCGTCAATGCTCCAGCCAAGCCGAGTCCGATGACAGGGGCAAGGAGACCAGCGGAAAGTCCAATTACCAATCCACCGCCTAACGCAAATCAACAAGGAAAGGAATGTCGATGGGAAGAAAAACATACCAATTGTGGCTAAACCCAACATCATATACCGTCGCTTTCTTCCCGCCTTCCGAGCACCTTCAACGATATCTTGTTGTTCCAAGGTCTCGATATCCTCTTGAATTTCAAGTGCTTGGGTTACACGACTCTCGAACTTGACCACATCCAGCCATCCAAGTCCGAGCTTCAGTGCAACTTGTTCCAGCAACACTCTTGATCGTGCGTCATACACACTGTCGGCGATGAGAATGAGGAAAAGATCGCATAAAACGGTCCAGCGAATATCAAGCGTAACATTCTGGTCTGCTGATGAAAGAGATGTCGTTACTCCGGGTATGGCGGCTGTCGAGCTCTCTTGAAGAACTTTGGTGGTGGTGGGTACTTGTTTGAGGGGACCATTTTCGGGCTTTGTGAGTGTCGTTGTCAATACCGCGGTGGTACCTTCCGGTAAAGGAGACATAGGAGCTGTTGGTGTCTTATTTCCAGGCTCGGATGTCGGTAGAGGTTCGTTGACGAGTGTTTGATCTGATATTGACTCGTTGTCGTCCGGAGGGTTGTTGATCGCCTCTTCTGCCTGTCTGCGAGCCTCTTCCGGATCGTATTCGGGATTGGCGACGGTGTGCGTGGTCATCAGCGCAGGTACCAGATCCGAGGCTAACACGCCATGTTCCCCAAGACTTTCAATCATCTTCTGCTCTGTCGACGCCGATTCAGCATGATCCCAGATATTTTTTAAGAAAAATAAATACCTTGAGTTTCCAGTTCCATATGATAGTACAGACGACCCATAATCTTGAGAGCCCACAACTCCATGTCCGTAATCGAGGCTTTGAGTTCCTTCCGTTTGGCCACCTTGAGGTACTGCACCATCTCCCGGCTCGTCAACGAACACAGACCAACATACGCAATACGCTGCGCCTCGGTCAAAAGATTCTTCGTCGCCTGCATCTGACTGAGCGGCGTCATCGCTTTATCCTCATCAAAGAGATATCGCGTGCGCAGGTGCACCTCATCCGCATCCTCCTCCTCATTGACCCTCAAACGCGTGTACTCGCTCTCATCCCGATCTAGCTTCGAGCGCCACTCGTTGCCAAGGTCGTCGACGTCGATAAGGTTCCCCGTAGCGTTCGCAGCGGTCTTGGACTTGGCCGAAGCCTGGTAGTGGTATTTCTTCTGATCCTCCTCGTCTAGTCCGCTTGCGAAGGTGTCCTCGCGGACGACGGGCATATCTTGCCACCCATCATCGTCGTCGTCGTCTTCAAAGATATCCTTCGGAGGTGGGAATGAGGATACTGCCATCGGAGGACGTCGCAACTTGCTCGATTCCACTGTCAGCCTAGGCACCATTATGTAAGCGATCAGTTGTCAATAACCGAGGGGTCATGCTCATGACCTTCCCGCTTTGTATGTAGCTCGTGAGATGCACCAGAAAATGATAATAAAATGGTAAATGGAAAATCGTGCGTTTGACCAGTGATCAAGATTCTTGTGACATACGATTCCCCAAAAATTTGGGGGAAAAGACCAAGGTCCAGGCCAATGAGTTTTGTCGATCAACACGTGATCCCGACGCGTATGAGGAATCAAGAACTCGAAGCGCCCTGAAGACGCGATTTCGAGCTGTTGCAACACGTCGACGTGGGCGTAGACCTTTGAACGTCCCTACGGGCGTCCTGTGGCCCGCCAACATGAAAACGTGACTACACCAACTCACAGGTACATTTACATTAGTGACAAAGAGAAAGAGAGAATGGGAGGCGCGAGGCGGGAGGCGGGAGAGGTGGGTGGCCAGGATGTCTGGCGCGAGATTGGGGGAGAAAGGAAGGAAGAAAGAATATATTTCTTGCTTTCCCCTCGCTACTTAACGGGTGAGTGCAGCGCACAGACCCGAGAAGCCTGTCAAAGGCTCGGGGAACGCAAAACGTTTTCAGACGGCATCATCTGCGCATGCAAAGCACCTGCTCAAATTCGCTGGCTCTTGAGCCTCCAGAGCTCCGAGCTCCAGCATTCACGTTGAAACCACTTTAGGCTCTACCAGTAACCATATGAATTCCAAGTTTCTAATGCTCTGCTACGCCAACCATGCTTGGAAGGCTCAAACACACCCCTCGAGTTCTCAAATCGGAAAGGTAGTCTACAGGACAAGATAGTCTAGTTCGACTTCAATATTCTACTTAACACCCGACATGTTTTCAAAGTCCAGCGTAGTCAGACCACAAGGAATAAAAAGCTCTATATAAAATAGATACTATCGTACAAAACTATTACATACACTTCCAGAATCGACTAAAAAATTAAAAGTACATCATACATAAATGGTACATATACATATACAGTATATACACGAAAAACCCTCCCCCATTCGCGCTCAAAACCCTCCAAGGCAACCCTCCAAACCAGGATCACAAAAAGACGAGGTAAACCCAGAAGCACCAGCACCGGCACGATGGGGGTAAACATCCCTTGCAGAATTGGAGACACGCTTCGTCGTCGTCCTACCGCCACGCGTCCGATCTGAAATATCCATTCCACCAACATGACCTAATAATATCCCCCCCTCGTTCGAGTCCCGTTTCGAATGAGCATGATGACGATGCGACCTCGATTTCTTCCCCACGACGCCGGCATAGGGATGTCCTACCTCATGGACCTCCTCTCCATAGTGCTGCATACCAGAGACACCGGAGGAGGACGACGAGGATGTCGAGAACGACGGCCCCATAGAAAACCCAGATAAATGAACGGATATACCACATTCACCCATCATCACTTCGTTATCGACACTAAGCGGCGACCCACATAAATCCGAATCCGACTCTGAGGAATGGTCGAACACGAGAGGAGGGGCAACAACCTGTGGCGAGCTTGATAGGTAAGGATGGTACAAATGCCCGTCACGTTCACTCGACGACGACGACGCCAACAACGACAACGACGGCTCGGTGCGATTCCTCCTCATCGGTGGTGTCGTGTATGGGGAACCAGCCGGAGAATTCGAATTCGAAGAAACGCCCAGGAGCATCGACTCGTTCTTATACGCGCTCGGGTGGAAGTACCCTCCTTCTCCTTTCATCGACGTAACGCCAACGCCAAAGCCACCACCACCGCCGCCAACTTTTCTCTCTCCCCTTTCCGGAAGTGCGCACACATTAGGCGCCACCTGGATAGGCGCACGATCGTAGGAGAAAGGGGAATGCGTGATCGAGATTTTCGTCATCACAGGGGTCGGGGGAAAATGAACATGCGGGCTCTCCAGTGGCGGTATGCGGGAGGAGGATGCGAATGGAAGGGGGCTGTCGGGATCATTGTAGGAAAGAGGTGGGGGTCTGAGGATCGGGCGGGGTGTCATGGCAGCCACACACACACGGAACAAAACACGTAGGGAGTTGAGGGGAGTGAGGGGAAGGAGAATTGGGGGGGGGCGTCGGTTCGAGGTTGGGTATATAATGAAAAGTCGGGGAGAGAGAGAAGTTTTTGACGCTTTATAATAAAACAAGCCGCAAGGAGAGACCTCAGCAAGCCAAAAAGGCCTGGCAGTGCTGATTCCAATAAGGCAAGACAGACAAAAAGACTCAGGTCGGGGGGTAACGATTTCGAATAAAAGCACCATCATTCCACCGGCTAGCTTTATAACCTGAAAGAATATGTAAAAGGGGCAGGCGCAATAAAGATCAACAAGGCAGAAAGAGAAAAAAGGAAACAACAGGTGTACATACCATGATACGAGGCACAACTCGATCACGCGCCCCCCGCTCCCGAGTCCCTTTCCGACTCTCCCGAGTGGCTGGAGCCTCGTGGCGAAAATCCCCATTGCTTGCCTAATTGTTGCTGTATCAAATTTCGAACTCGTCGGTTACAGCTCTGCAAGTTTTGTTACTGGGGCAGGCAGAACACTCGGGCATCATCGGTGGGGTAACGTAAAATTGCCTGCAGTTGTGCGTGCGCGCAGCAGCACTGTTGGAGCAGAGCGCCGGAAGCCTGCGAAACCCACGCACTGCAACATGGAGGGCGTAAGGAAGGGGGCTGTGAGATGAAATGACATCACGCCACAGTGGTTTTACCGCTGAATTAAAGCGCTCTGACGGACGGGACGAACCAACTCAAACCAATGAGGTTGTCGGCGGCCTCACGATACCCCCCCGTCGTGTGCAATCCAGGGAGGACTGTGGATGGAATACAAGCTTAAAATAAAACACTCACTCCACTCTGTAGTGTCTATTCGGATGAATGGCGCTCGCCTGCTGCCAGCGTGGTCGGGTCAGGTGCGCCCAAAGGTAATAAAAGAAAGTTGAATGGTTCTGATGTATGGAAAATCATGAAAACACATGGGCGGGGAGAGGCGAGGAGTTCAAATGTTCCCGCGACAGAATTAATCAATCGATCATGATCGGCATATCTGTATGCCTCCGCAGCATGCGGGGAATCGCCCGGGGATCGTTGGCAATGGTAAATCGTTGGGGCTCCTTTGTCAAAGCGACTTACTCACTCACGGGGGGAGGGGCTCAAAGATCAACGATGAAAGAATGTGAGAAAGCAAATGCAATGCAAAGAATACAAATGATTGATTAGGAGAGAAAGCAAAACACAAACCCAGAGGAAAAAGAAACACTCGAGAATAAGTGCATACGAGAGGTAATTAGCCTGACGCCCGTCGGATGTCATGATGCCTTCGGGTGCTGGCATGGTATCGGAATCGACGCTCAACGAGTAGCGGTGCATGCTGAAAAAAATGTGAAGGGGGGAAAGACACCGCAAGCGAAAATCCAGCAACTCCAACAACAAAAAAAAATCTCTTTCTCGACGGACATGCGGTGCCTCTAAATCAAACCAACCACGCCCTCCATAAGTCCCTATGTAAATTCCTGTAATAGTTTCAGTCCATCACACCCAACCTTCCACAGCTTTCGCGTTTAGAGGACCACGCGGGGTGGGTACTGGATCGCACTCGCAGCTCCACCCCTTTCCAGGGCGATGGTGAAAGATGGGAAAGCGGCGAAGGGGTCGTTGGGAGTAGGGGCCGTGAAATCCTTGCGGGCGATCGTCGACATCCTACCAAACGACTTGCCCACCCCGGGGCTCATCAGTGACTCGCGGATTTTCTCGAGGGTCGCGCCTGGCCTGGGAAGACCGGGCGACCACACAGCGCCATCGGCACCACCGTACATCAGAGGCGGCTGGCTGGCCGAGCGCATGACGATATCGAGCTTCTCCTCGTACTCAACCGCGGACTCCGGGTATTCGAGGGCGGTGACCATCGGCTCATCAGCAGAATCGGCTGATCGTTGGAGGGAGACGGAGTGCCAGAATTCCTCAGTGAGGGCGTCCATGGCGAGCGGGGCGGGCTTGTTCGCGCGGTTCAAGGTAGAGGGTTGAACGGCAGGGCTGAAGATAGAGCGACCAAGGGGCGATGAAACAGAGGTAAACGAGGCAGCTCCGCCGAAGAGGGTGCTACGACCGCTCAGGGTTAGGCCCTTCTTGTTCCGTCGTTGCACGAGGGAGCGCTCACGAGCACGAGCCCTTTCTTTCTGAGTGGGGATATTATCCGACGGACCACGCTCTTTAGGCCATTGCCTGCCTCGCACCTCCTCGAAATCACCATCCGACTTGGCCGATGCTCCTCCAGGACCGAGCTCCATCACTTCAGAAGGAGTGATGGGCGCAGAGGGGAATGGCGAACGAGGGTACGAAGACAGCGCCTTGCCGAGATCACGACTTGGACGCGTCCTTGTCTGCGTGCTTGTGAAGGCAGCGAACTGGACAAAATTGTTGGCGGTGCGTGTGTTGCCTTTTTTGGCCACTGGAGCTGGGGGCTGTAACTTGGGCGATCGGGGATCTTCAAAGTCCGTGACGACCGGCGATGCCTGGTAACTGAGCGTGCGGAATGGCCTTGGGGCAGCCGATAATTTGAAACCTTCAACCGAAGGAGAATAAACCCGCTCTCCCCAACCTGGGAGGGCCAGTGGGTTGGGAGAGACTGAGATGGGGGCTCGGTCGTAGCTCGCAGGCGAGTGAGTCATGATGGTGGCGACGAGCTGCGAAGCGATGAGGGAAAGTGCACATGAGGCGACTTCAGGCCTTGCGCGCGTGGAGACACGAGGACAGAAAAGCTGGCAACTTGGACGTTAACCTGCGATTGGGATCGTGGGGACAGAGTTAGGGGTGAAGGACGTTTGAGGATGGACTTTGTCTGCGTGATAGAGCGCCTTTGAGCGTTAATTCCATTACGGAGAATTGAGGAGGGTTGGGAAGCCATTATGGTAGTAAAAATTAAAAGCGATAAGGTGAGAAAAAGAGTTTGTTGTTTCTAGTGTTGGAACGAGCAGTGTCTTGACCAGCAAGGCAACGTCGATGACTAGTATATAGTTAGTATCTGCAAGACAATTAGAAAGGCGGGCGTACATCGTTAAATTCGTAACTTCGTGAGTGACACACTACGAGCGGTGGGGGAAAACGATTGGCATCGCACGAGACTTATATATTTCCTTCGGTTGCTATACGGGGTTAGCGCGAGCCGATCTTCAAACCGGCTTGCTCCTAGTTCCCTACCAGCGGTACAGCCTCACCTTACTAACTATACAACCACCCAACCGCATACGCCCGTCAATCATCGAACTTGACGGGCACACTATATTCGCAGGCATCCTTCTTTGAATAGTGTTGTACGGAAGGCGAATGAGATTGTGGGCGGTTCGACTTTTCCTTTTACGATGATCTACAGATGATCTACATCTTGAGCCAGCTCAGTTCCGATACCTGTCTGATACTTAGAAGGATAATTACAAGGTAATGCGTTGTTCTTAAGTAAGTACACACAGAGAGAACAAAAGACGCTTTCAATCTCTGATTCCCCTTGTTTTCCCCTGTCAAGCGTTTGAACTCAGGGATCGCCTTCTTGTTCTCAGCGCCCACTCCACTGCCGACGAGAATATTCGGTGATTCGTTTCTGCCATTTATACGCAATTTCATCTGTGTGTACATTTACATAAACTTCATTGAAGCACCAGACATTCGGTGAGAAATTGGGTCGAACTTCAAGCTTCAGGCCTTCAATCCCCACCCGAATTCTTTTAACTATGCAGTTGAAGGGATTATTGGTTGGAGGTTTGTCTTCGTCACCAGAGACGCCCATATGGCTCATACGCTTGAGTAACATCTCTGCAAAGTTACAGAAATTGGAAATATGGTACCACAAGGCTCAACGAACGCCCTCGGTGGATGAAAAGCAGCGGAGACCGATCCCAGCGCTAGGCACATGAGATCCGGAAACAAATGGGGGCCACCTTTCGGTAGAGAATCCCTGAATTTTCAATTCTCGTTTACATACAAGTACATACCTGCTTATGCATGGCTGCCGGTCATTCCATAATTTTTACGACACGACGGCCTCGCGCGATTACCTCACGCCTAAGTTAGTTATTCAACGTCGCATTTCTCAATCACCCGGAATATGCTGGGGCTTGAGCCAGAAATTGGTTTGCCTGGTACACAAAGGTATTCGTCGCAAATTTTCAAACGAGCACAGTGAGGGGCTATATACTACGCGATCCAACCTTCCCTCGTGTTCACTCACGAGAGATCAACCGATCAACGCCGGTCTCCCTGATGCCTCGTCGCAACCACGAAGCTTCAATGCGGTAGGCATCTTCTGGCGCTCAAGTCTCCTCTAGCTGGCAGAACAGCGAAGCTTCTCTCCGCCCTTGTATGTACGGTTCTCCTGAGAATTTATCGGCAAACTCAAGAACAGCATAACAGCTGTCCCTTTGGAAATTTCTGCCCACAAGGTCATTCCATCAGTTTAAAAGCGGTTTACAGTAATCCCGACAGCCTTCAGAACCCTGATGTGATTGAACCAATGAACCTGACGCGAGAGAAGACCGTAAGAAATGGGCGCTTGTGGACAATTGTGGCATCAAAAATTGCGATCACCGGCGAATTGCGATGCTTTTGGCCTTTCCAGCGTTCAGAAGCTGGAGCCATATTGCACAATGGGAACGTCCAGACGAATAGGAGCTACCTCAATACCTTGTCCGAAATACTCTGTGGAGGCGGCGTGGCTGGAAGCAAAAGGATGTGTATGTATCACAGAATTTTATGAGAATATGATTTCATGATATCTCCTCCACTGCTCAATTAATGGAACCACACTTATATCTGACCCATATGAAGTTGATCGACTTATCATCAACTTCAAGTTGATCGATTTCTCATCAACGTTATCGTAGGCTGGCACCGGGAGACTATATCTGACCAACAATCGGAATGACTCTCCGGGACTCGTCGGATGCAAAGGAGCATCAGGGACCAATGATTAATCGCCGAGTGTATATTAACTGGTCGATCGGCTGCGCGAAGGTCCCTCTAAGGCTCTAATAGTTCACTGTAGTGATTGAGTGATTTAAGACCCCACCGGCGCGCTGCCATTCCTTCCGATGCCATCATTATTGGCATCAATTGCCGCATCGCGGCCGCTTATTTTCAACCATCATCTTCGCGGTGAACATTCAACTTGCTTCCGATCTCATGGCGCGTGCCTCGCATCCTGGAACTGCAACATTTTCACCCATGCCTATCACGAATCACGATAGTTCCAATTGCAAAGCGCCCAGTGGTCTGCCCATGGAAGTCATTTTATCGCATGTTTGCTCTGGGTGGCGTAATACTGCTCTTAATTTACAAAATCTATGGACGGCTTTCAAATTCGACGCCAACTTTCGCCTATCCGACCCCGTCAGAAAAACTAGAGGAGTATCTCTGCAGATCTGGGACGCAGGTTCTCGGACTGTACTTCAGTTTTTCAAGTTCTGTCAAGAATCGTTACTTGACCATTCCCGCCCTAGACCTTGCGTTGGTTGAGGTTTCCATCGCCTACTGTTCCCGTTGGCGGTTTGCACACCGGTTACTCCTGACATCCCCAGCAACCTATTTCCATTCGCTGCCACCACTTTCGAATTTCACCACTCTGGCAATTCAAGCTTAACGATCACCTGTCTGTTTTCAATTCTCCGTATTTCGATGTCGAAGACGATTGATTGATTGCTGGTGTTAAGTCGGAATTTGAGACTCGGGGGTTTCTAGAGTTGACGGTTGACATCCTTCATACACTTGTCTGCCACTGGACTTCAACCGATATGGGTTGCTCAGATTCCACGTCTCACTCTCGATCTCTCAGCATCCTCTGCTCCAATGCTAGACATATGGAATATCGAACGTTCACCCCACTCACTCGCTCTTCGACTTGCCCAGCCTAGATTTCGTCCAATGGGCAAGTCAGCCGGGTGTTTTGACGAGACTTGAGAAGGTTTGCGAGCTGGAAACCATGAAATCTGGAGACCGTCTGATGGACGAACTTTGACTTGCCCCTGGAGGGCTATTTGAGGAGGACGGGAATCTCGAAGACTGTTTCATCTGGCGAAAAACTCCTCGTGCACATTTAGAGGGCCGAAAAAAAAAGTTGGGTGAGGCAATTCACGTTGCCATCTACAGAACCAGAATGAATAAATGTACACGGCGTCACAGAGGGTCGAGTTTGGAAATGCGCCGCCGACCTCGGGGCAACTTGATGAGGCTTCGTTTTCGTTTACTGTAAATAACTGCTGTAATTCCATCAGTTTTAGGCATTCAACTGTCAACGAGAATAAGAGGCATGTGCGATCCAAAAATACTTCAAACTGACGTGTGGAATCCACTGTGGATAGGTTCAGTTTCAGATGCAAACAAACCGAGCAATTAAAGTAGATAGATGATCAGCGCCAGAGCTCATGGGAAAGGAAGGTGCGGTAAAATGGGCAAGAATCCGTCGTTCATTATCTTCTCTGTCTAAATATGCGAACACGCGGTTCCTATTCGGGGTAGGGAAAAGACAGGATTGATATCGGTCAGGCATTCTGCCGACATGCTCCTACGGATCCGTATTTCGCAGGTTGCACGGCAATGAAGCGGAGGAAACTTGGTGCGAATTATTATATATTCAAGTACACTGTGTAATATGTCGGTTCGTGTCGAGAAAATTGAACATGGCCTATAATGCGACGAATTTGAAAATATTAACGAACAAGCTATATCATCAATGGAAGTAAATCTTGGCTTGTCAAGGAAAGAGAATAGATACCACATTTCACTGCTTGTCGCTGCTTCCCCCTCCTTAACCGGTGTCAAACAACGACAAAATCGATCCGTAAAGCTCGTGCGCATGCGTTTCGGCCGGTTGGAAGTGACATCGTGCAAAAGATACGATTCTGGTCGTGGTTTAAAAAAATGAAGAAAAAGAGGGTTCTAATATCCTTCAATTGGAAAGACATGTATCCTGTCCTCGCACCTGGTCGAAACTAAGCGGATGATGAACCACCGAGTCTGTACTGCCGTTTCCCCCCTTTCGTAATGGTAATCTTGAGCCCGCTTTCTTGAAGCTCGTGAATGCTTCGAAGGGTGTTTGGGTCAATAGGCGTCAAATGCACATCCTGGGTGACTTTTATATCAAGGATCTGCAATCTATGATTGGATGGAGGGGCTGAAGGAGGATCGAAGAAGGTTCCAATGATATCCGGCCATGAAAATGTTTGGGGGCCTTCATACTGAAAAGATTCCAGATCTGGGAAAAAACCGCACTTGGAGGGACTTCGGGGTAACTTAAAGAGGTTCTCTACCTCTTTTGTGAGCCATGGTCGTGCATTTTTCCTGAGGTCCGGTTCCAGGAAAAGTTGCTTTAGCGATGATGGAAGGTACCTCAGAATGGTGACCAGCTCCCCATCTCCGGCTATTGATCCAGATAACCTCAAGGCCTCCAGGTTACAGCTTGAGCGAATGATAAAGGAATTGAAACTGTGTACTGGAAGGCCTTCGCTCGAGAGATTTGTGTAAAAGTGACGAAGGCATGGGGTAGTAATCGCCTCTATTATTTTAGCTGGATCAACCGAACAGGACCGTATATCCAAATTCTGAAGGCAACGAAGGATAATCGGGCTTTGGGGTATATGATACTCCACCGTGGATGCACGGAAGCAGTTGAATATAGTACAACTGACGAGCTGATCGGTGTCAGGAAAAATCCCCAGTAGCTCGTCTAGATGCAAAGATACTTCTAGCCAGGTTACATTGTTCCACTTGATGTCCAGGGATGACGGAGCGATGCCGCATAGTTTGACGGATTGTGGTTGAGGAGAAAGCGTTTTCAAGCTGAATTCAACCTTGCCACGTTCGTACGGGGGTAGAACGAGAGTTAAGGCGCTTAATATGGAAATATTTCCTCCATCACCGGTAAATCTGTTGAATAGGGAGCTCGAGACAAAAAGGTGCAAGCCTTTCCATCTGCTGGAGTATCGGTTGACGAGGTCGACAAGAGGGTAGAACATGTACAGAGATTCCGTGGTTGAATTTCTAGGAGTTTTGAAGGATATATATAATGGAAGTTGTCCAGAGCGGGCAATCCATTGGTCCAGAAGCTCCAGGTGTAGAGCTGGATCGCGTATGGACCGAGTTCGTATTGCGATGGTTGTCCAAAGTTGCGGTGTTGTCCACGCGATATCTCGCCAAGATTTGCATACAGCCCCAAGGACTAGAGGTTGCGATATAACCTCTCTCTTATATGGAAAGGGGTATGATGAAATGCACTGGGCAAATATGTGGGACGCGATTTCTCTTGGAACTTGGCGGGTTAAAAGGTCATGGATTTTGTCCATCGAATCGACTGAAATTAACTGATGCTGAGCTTACCGTCGCAAATGGACAGCATGAATAAGTATAGAACGTACTGTGGGTCCACTAAAACGCTTTGTTTCTTCTACTGATGAAGAGGTTGGGTTCGTAGAATTCAGAGAATTGCTTGCCACATCACTGCACCCGCCGAAACGCAGACAATCCGGTCCGGGACGCCGTCGTATGGAGTCTTTTCTTAATTTTCTCTCAACGGAATCTTTTGAATGAGTACCATAGGGCCGACTTCGCGGCAAAGCCCACTACCTCTTACACTTGATGTGGTAAATTTCTTACAATTAAATAATTGACTCATCCTTCATGGGGGCTGCGAGGAATGAATTTTCTCGCAACGGAATTTTTAGAATCCATGGTTTCCACCTCTACCCCATCCACCTCGTGCCGGAAGCTTGTGCCGATGGATCCTAGGTTACCATCGAGAAATTGTTGACGTTCAAGCTTCAAGCTTCAATCCCCCGCACGTTTGAAGCATCCAAGGAAAGCCCACACACTGACTTCTTAAGGTTTGTACCGGAACCCGTTCAGACACGTAGGCGCCCTCAGAGGAATTCGGAATGACACTACTCGAACAACGGCGTTCGTGCATAAAGTTCAGAAATGGCATGTTCCAACAGCATCGCGGAGGCGCCATCCGGGTCAAGGGTCCTACAGCCCTCCATTTCTGCGTAGAGATCGTCAATGCGCTTGGCCGCTCCCGACAAATGAGCGACCTTAGCACATGCCGCGTGGATAGCTAGGTAAATTGGAGATGGAACAGGAAGATTGACTGGGTCTGGCGTCGTGAATGTGACATACTCCGGATACTCGTCTAGGAACCAGGGGTGTTTTGCTTCTAGCTTATACCTGTTCGGGGTACCTTTCTAAACGCCATTATATATGAAACTAGAATAGTTAAACGATCCAGGATTAGGCGGAACGTACAGTTGCAACAAACCAAATAGCCAAGTTGTCGAACCTCGAATGAACAGTAGATTCCAAGGTCATCACATTTTCCAAACGGTGGACTCGGGAACCATTTAATTCGTCAGGAATTGATTCATACCCGAAGCGTTGCATGACGGCCCACATCGTGGCAGCATAGTTTCGCTGTACATTGATAATGGTTATTGAGTTAAGAAAAAGCGGCAAAGGGGGGACATACTTCGTGTTCATCCTTTTCAATGTTCGCGTCGGTGGACTCGTCGAATATGTGTGCGCAGTGCGTGACGCCCATTTTCCGATTGGGGTCCGCACTGGCTAAATTAAACACCGTTGGGATTTTGTATACTGAGGTCTCGTCATACCTCTTAGTAACGAGGCAACGATACCCGTCGCGGACAAGGGCCTGATCAGTATGCATGAGTTGAACGATCCACTGAAAAGAGTGGACACTGACCTTCTTTTTGGCACCACCATGGGATTTCGTAACTTCCTCCAAGGAGTCATTCATCTTGTCAGTGTGCGTATCAACCAAAGGAGGAGATGCACAATCGGAGGATGTTTGTATGGGACTCCTGTTCGCTCGAACTGACCGCGCATCAGGTGTTGATCGCATGTTGAACTAGTAGATTTAGAAACGTACACGCCCGGATAAAATGATCATAATATGACTTTCCAACGTCAAAGAGGGCTGAGTCGTCGGCGTCGGCGCACGACCTAACTTCTTCAATGATGCTCTCCAATCCTTGATCTGTAGGCACGTAGTGTATAAGGTAGCCAAGGATTCGAACGTAAATTAGGTTGTCCCTTACGTCGTCGCCCTTGTCGAAGGCAAGTTGAAGCTTTTTCTCCAGTGTCAAGCAGGTATCATACGCACTGAAGACTTCTGCGGTCTTTCCAAGTCTCTCAGGAATCTCGGACGGCAACGAAGTCATGGTTAAGGTCAACTGAACGTACTTAAATTGAACCTAACTCGGTCGACCACGTGATCTGGAAATCCCACAAATCCTGAACATCTGCAGAGTCCTGGGGTTGGGCAAAAAAAAACCTCCTTGGGGTGTAAATTACCGGTAAATTACCTCGCGCCCAAGATCCAGGCTCAGTAGATTACCAGTAAATTACTGGTAAAAAAACATCGCGGATCAGGAGTGCTGCTGAATGTGAGGTTTCCCTTTCCCGTTACTGCATCTAATCTCCTGAAGTACCGGCGGCTTTTCCGGCAGAGTGAGGATGCTTGGTATTGGATCTGGGTCTCGCTACCAATATAGCGGCAACGGTATTCCAAGGATGATTCACGAACAGAGAACCTGGGAAATGGAGGTTCGTCATAAGAGCTTGGAAGCTTGACAACTATCGTACTGATAGTGATACAAGCGAGGTTAAGCAAGCAGACGGTGGCAGGATGCTTTGGCGCCTCCAGGATCCCGAATCTTCACCAGTCCGCAGGGCGTGGTTGAACGAACGACTAGATGTTATCGACAGAGGTTCCATAACGTCATCGCCCCTCCTAGTCGCTCATACAAAAGATATGAATTTTCCATTAAAATATGATTGGAAAAGCATGTACGATACGTAGAATTTCTGTATGTCCCAAAACTACGAGCGCGGTTGGAAAAAGCATTATTGGCGATGGAACCACGTTCAACTCTGAAGTGACTTTGCAAGCTCGAACCCCCGTTATTCCACCCAGCTTCAAGACGAGGCCAAGCAGCAGAGATATCGTGCCGATTGATCTTCCATGAACGTAACAGGCCTCGAGTGTAAGGGTATCCCAAAGGAAAACTGAGGCCTTGACTATGTCCATGGGGCGATGTTGCAGGGAAAGGAAACTCCGGTGGAAGAGCTCAGATGCAGGGCGAATTTTCGAACAATTAATGGATTGCTGAATGACTGAGATGGTCAAGAGTTGCCAGTTCGTGCAGATCATGGAGGAGTTTTCTATGAAAATAATGTTCCCACGATCCTGTTCCAAACACAACCATCGCGAGCGTTCTTTCTTTTCTTTCTTCCTTCAAGCACACCTGAGCACAACGCAGTTTCGTTGATCTCGAGAATATGCTCAAATTTACGCGCGCTTTTTGAGGCCATTCTTCAATAGCCTTTTTTGCTAAATGACTGACTACGTTACCGATTCACCTGAATTGCGATTGCACATTCGCAACCTGCTTCACGATTATTCGTTATCGCATTATACTACTAACTATTTAACTTTTACAGAGGATTTGGTTTCTGAGGTGCGTGCGGCTGCGAAGCTTCTCATATCTTGTCTAACTCTTCTCGGTTATTTAGTTCATCGAGGACTTGAAGCCGATCCCACTCACTGACCCATACTCACTCGTTAGGCCCGTTGATCCCTTCGATGCTTTGTCTCAACTTCACGGAATAGGATCGCTTGAGCCTTATGATGAGATTCCGCAAACGACGAACGATGCTAGATCATATCTTAAAAATGTCATGGGCGCAACCCGAGGCAAACCAAAATCAGAGAGAGTTGTGTGGGATGATGGCTGTGCGCGTTTTTTTACCCATGAAGATGATATCTGACCCCTTCACCATAGACGGCTTGGATCCACCTTTCGAACCAATTTTCCCTGCTTTGACGCGTCGTGCTCGTCAAAGTACTACAAAACTAGGCGCTAAGCCAAAAGCTCAGCCGGTGTCTTATAAAAATCTCCTCAAGTCCCAGGACATCCATATCCTATCGGTAGAACCCATTCAAGAAGAGAATTTGGTCCCGGAAGATGTTTTGTGAGCATATCTAGCATGCTGATTCAATATATGCGCTAATGGTCTTGCGTCAGGCAAGCCAACCTTCAGATTGATTCGACGGACCTCCCACATGTCCGGGCTCTGATACAGAAAACTACAGACATGCGGCGTCTCCATAAATCTCACAAGAACAAATATCTTGATCCTGATTTTCTTCGGAAAGACCTGTCGCCAACGATGGAATGGCCCGAAGAACCATTTATCCCTATCTTCCCGAGATCGCGACTTATAAGGTCCGGAGTAGCTCCTTCGACCCAAGTTAAGGTGGATAGATGCAAATCATTTGTCGATATTCCATCCGCCGTGGTGAACAAGATCGAAGTTGAGGATCCTGATGGTGACTTGTCCAGGCAGAACTTGGTCATCGTCGATGGATGGGGTCCTTAACACTTCTTGCCGTCGATGCCTACTCTGACAATCTAATCACTAGAAACAATTAGATCCTCCCCACCTTCATCGCGATCGTCGAAGCATAGCGACGGCGAAGATCAGCTGGATGAACTCTTCCTATTATCATCCCCAAATACGGAGCCCAGCAATTTAGAAGAACTTGTCAAAATGGGTGTGTTTGTTTACCTTAACTTTTTTGTTTTCTGCTCTTCCTCATCAGCATGGGTTAGAGGAAATAATAATGCCTCGTTCGCGAAGAATTGGAGGTTCTAGTGGGATTGCGCCACATATTCTGGCCGGTAAAACGTATGTGTCTCCGTACAATTGATCTCTCGCTTTCTAAATATATATTGCAGACTCGGATCTTTCTTGGCTCCTCTTCTGCCCCCAACCAACCAAATTTCTGCAGAGGCGTCGACCTCGAAGGAGGGCAATGCTTGTCATATGCGATCGTCCCCAACACCCTCGTCGCTCCTAGGCCAGCCGCCTTCCGTGCTTGAGTTGGATACGACCAACACCGACACGAATATTCAGGATCAAGACCTAGACGTTGGACTGAAAAGACTTTACAAAGGACAAGAACTCAACAATTTGATCATGAACGAGGCGATCGACGATAAGCAGGATATGCTAATGGAAGGTCAGCGTAATCCGAGAATCTTGCGGAAATGAACAGATTCTTATTTGAATTTAAATTTGTGCAGTTCCAGCACTGCCAGCGCCTAACATCCATCAGCCGAACGGGATGCAAATGGCGAAATCTTTCAGCGAGTTCGTTGTTCCAGTCAACGCCTCCAAGAAAGCCAAAGGAGGTCCGCCACCAGAGATCCATCGATGCTTGAAGAAAGTGAAAGGTTGTCAATCCCTTGGGATCGCTTTGTCTTGGGTGTCAGTTCTCCGCTACACGCTTTATTCTGACATTTGACGATTGCGTGACCCGTCTATCAGGCCCTTCACTGTGGACAAAAAGTTGCCAACGGTTTCTGAGCTCATCGGAGTAAACGACTTGTTTGATACATCTTGCGCAGCGGAACAGGAGGAATCGGTCGAAGTCCAGGCTCTTTTAAAGTTTTTGAATCTTGGGGATGACGACGTACAAGTGCTCCTCGTCGCTGACGCTGCTCGATTTGCCTCTTTCGACGACTCCCGCACATATCGACCTTGCGAAGCATTCGATGACTTTCAAATTGTGATGAGTCGCCAGGAACGTCAACGGCTCGCAACTTCGGAGGGAAGGATCTGGGACCAGAAGCCAGACGACACTCAGGATGACGTTGGAGAAGTCGGTCTTGCTCAATCACAAGATACTTTCCACCATGACCATCTACGCCATGATTCTCAAGGTATAGACGACGAACGACCTCACAAACGGCCTCGGATCGAGAACAACAGTGTCGAAGGCCCGGCAATAATGCTTCCGTCAACTGATCTAAACTCGATTCACGATCGTCCTTGGTGCGAATCCAACTCGCCTACTCTTTTCGACGCGGACGATGACAACAAGGAGAACTGGCCTCCGCTTTCATCTTCTCTTTCCAGGTTGATGGACGAGACGGAGGACTATCAAACATACAGTGATGGTTTCCTGGACTCGACGTTCGAACCCAACGCGTTCGCTGACGAGGGCACCCTTGGCCGAATGGAAGATCAACAAGAGAGTTTTGAGCCGCTCTCCTTTGGTTCTCGTCAACCTCCTTCGCAAGCGGTCTTTGTTCAACGCGAGGCCCATGGACTGGATGCCCCTCCCGGAGGTCAGGATATGTTTGCAGTCGAGTACGTATCGGAAGACGTTCCTATGGATGAAAAAGAGGACTCCCTGCAAGAGCGTGGACTTGCACTCACCCTTGCTTCCGAGCCTGACATCGCCTCTCAACCACTTGGAATATTTGCATTCGCCCATCTCCGCGCGAAGAAGGTCTCGGAGCACCTTCCAGACCCTGTCGTTGAGCCTATTCCAGTTCCAGTTCCTGCTGTGATTTCAAATGAGAAACAGTCCGTCCCTCCAGACCTGTTTGATCAAAATACCCTCCGCCTTCCCGACGCCATCAACCCAGCACAATCGGTTCATCGATACATGGCGTCCCTCGAGTTTATCCAAAAACATGCACTTGTCCGTGCGCTTCGCTCGAGCGAATGCTCTGTCGAGCTCGTCGAGCGGCAGACGCTTGGTGGGGTTGACCTTATCGTCGACCCGCACTGCGCCATCATTTTCTTGTCTCTTTTCACGCTCGCAGCGAGGTGTGACATATATACGGAACGCATCTCGCAGCAGTCATGGAAATTCTCTCGGTTGCTTGTCATATTCGAAGCGTATCCTGAACAACGCTCCAAGAGGTCTTTCATGTTTCAAAATCGTGGGTCCACCAGTGCGTCGTCGTTGTCGGAGCTATATGCGTTCACACCTCCAATCGTCAAGGCGATAAAGAAGTTTAGGAGGGATGTGAGCATTGCGGATGCATGTGGTACGAAGTGCGGAAATACCAGAGTGGAGTATGCTTTTGCGAATACGGTAAATGAGGCTGCATCATTGACGCGGTGGTTTGGGGAGAGGGCGGAGGAGGCGGATTAAACGGGCGGTGCGGTTTGGGGGCAGAGGGAGTGGCTTGCGGTGGATTTTTTGGAGGTATGATATCTTTATCTTTCGGTTCACTGGGTATTGGTCATTGAAGCGAGTTTATTTTTTACGACAGGACGAAGAAAACTGTTTATCGGGGATAAGCGGGATGAATAATTTCTCAGCTTCGATTGTTCTATGCGAAATGTCGCTCCAGGAGTTCGTTGATATGTCATCGGATGAGCGTATGAACGGGTTTGGTGGATATGTCGGAGTGCAACCGATGGTAAGGCTTTCTTCATCCGCTTCTGACTTTTTTTTCGTTGACTTGTTTTGGGACAGATGAATTGTAATGCAGATCTTGGTGCGCGATTTCAGGCGATGCAGTCCTCGACTATAAACTCGGTGTCGGATGGTGTTTATTCGTGATGAGGAAATCGGTTGAGTAGTTTGGTAGATGAGAATCCAACGGCGTTCAACGCCCTCAATGTTCATTAGATTTATGTGATATAGAAACCGCCTCTTCATATAGAAACTCCTTTACATAAATAATTTGAAAGTTGGGCTGATGACGCCAACCAGTATCAGGGGAATGAAGAGCGCCACAACTCTAGTCCTGGGGTGTCAAACGGCGAAAAAAAAATCAAATGCGCGGCGCAAATGTTAAATTATTGTGATGCCATTGCCAACGCCTTGCAGCGACGTTCAACGTGCAACGTTCCCGAGTCACATGATCTTGAGATACCCACGCGACGGTGTGGCAGTGGACTAACATGAACTTGGACGCTGTAGGAAGGTCTTTTTTTCAAAATCACCCAGTTTGCTTACAAGTGGATAGGCTTTAGAAAACGACATACGCGCGGACCCCGTTGACTACAGCCTGCGACGCGAATGGTGGGAGTCGAAGAGGACATGGTTTGCGGACCGCGGATATGTTCTGAATAAAACCATCTATGGGGATTCGGGTAGGGTCTGGGCTGAAGAGCCCATGTCTACATCCCCTGTCATGGAGGTCCGTTATCCTGACAGTTATGTTGGTGGGTGTAAGGCATGTCAACCAGCCTGCACCTTACCACATACACAATTACATGTAATTATTCTCTAATGTCTCTATTAGCCTTCTATTAATATTTTTGTTTTGCTAGCCGCGAATTGCGATGGCGCAAGATCGTGAATCGCGGCATGTCGTGATCAAAGTGATACTTTCGGAGTCGGAAGAGTTCAAGGTTCTGAAACTCCTCCAACAGGAAACAGACTTGTCAGAGCAGTTTCGTGGCATCATACCTGTACTTGACATGCTTCCTTCCGACGCCTTCTGTTTCGTCGTTCTGCCAAGGTTCGTTGGGGATATTAAGCACAATTTTTGTCCTCAACGTGGATTGTAGGTGGGGCGGCAAGGTATACTTCTCTTGGTTTGAAACTGCAAAGGATGTATTGCATTATATTCGATGCTTGCTCCAGGTCTGTCTGCAGCGTTTTTTTATCTTTTTCCGTGCGCTATCTGAACCTGGACGCTGTTAGGGTCTCGCTTTCCTCCACGATCGACGAATATTCCATCGCGTCAGTCAACTCGATAAAATTGTATTTTCATCGTTCATATTCACGAAATTATCTACTAGGATGTCACTGCGGGAAATATCCTCGCAAACCATTTTTCTTGTTTCCAGGATTGCGAATCATTTGATCGAAAGGACATGCGTGCGGACCTTCGCAAAGCCGATCTACTAAATTATGCACTCAACGATTTTGACTTATCTATGCTGCTTCCTTCCGATGCTTGTCTCAAAACCTTCCGCCTTCCGATCGTGGAGATATATCCTGGGGTATGGGACAAGCCACATGAAGCCATACGTGGCGAGATTGATTTCAACCCATTTGCCTATGATGTGGGCTGCCTAGGCATCGAGTTTGCTCATACATTTCAAGTGTGCTTTCCCTTTTTTCCCGATATTTATTTACTCATCGTATCTGACATAGCACCTCTGTCCCTCCATTCCATTCCTTGCTCCTCTCATAGACGGGATGGTCAATTCTCATGTACCTGCTAGATTCACTGCCCAGGAAGCACTGAACTTTCTGGATGAAGCCCAATCAGAAATGACCGGAGACCAACTAGCCGAAAGTCCAGATGTAACGCCTCAATTCGTGCTCCCTTTCGATGAATTCGATCGTTGGTCAGACCTCCCTTCTTCATTGATCGAGAAGTGGGGCCGATATCGAGAGTGTCGACCCTCACGGTTTGCAACTCATATTATACATCCCTTGTGCATGCGCCCGTGGGGTACTTCTCTCGTATACTACACAAGACTGACATTCCGAAGGGCCTTCTTAGTGTGCAGTCTACCTCTTCGATTGTCCTATTATATCCTGTCATTCTTCTAGTTTGTTGGCTCTCGTCATGATGTTCTTTTATCATATTGTATCTCTCTTGCGATCTGTGATGGCCGATGGTTCAATAGGTTGCTTTGAGGCTACACTACTCAACGGCAGAGGCTTGAAAGATTTGGAGGTTGGAAATAGCTGAATCTGATTGCAAAGTGAACATCCCAACAAGTTTCGAAGCATTGAGCATCCACGTAATCGGTGTAGTACATGGCCTTCACCACTTCAGGCCCTTTCTGGCTGAAAGGTTAAAAGAGATTTGCTTTGGTGCCCTGTGGTAATCCCTAAGGCGATTGAAAGGGCCAGTCAGGCCTAGTCACAAGGCTCATAAAACGTGAAATTCCACCTTTTTGGACTTCGCCTCCCCGATGATCAAGATTTCGGTCCCAGCTTTGATAACTTTGCCCCCCGCGGTCAAGTCCTTTACGACGCACGCCCGGTCCTTTAGCTAAACGAGTGAAAGAACGTCGGTATGTATAAGCTTGCAATGAAAGAGGGAAATATAACGCACTGCATGGTACTTATCTTGTTGTTTTGGAATGAGTTTCCACGGCACCAGCTGTATTAATCGCCCGCAGGTTGTCGTGATTTGCTCCGTAGCCTGACTCAAAACGATCCACATACTCCCGACTTTTCTGTGCTTTGAATACGAGACTACACAGAAAGACAATCCAGGTCTATGAATGTGAGAAACCTAAATTCTTTTGTCGCTTTGCTTAACTTTTTGCACATCTGGCCAGGACCTTTCTCACAGCGTCAAAAAGAACGTGTTTTATGGATTTTCTGTCGACATTACCGCTGTCGAGGAAGTGGAGCACCGCAGCGCATACATGCAACCCCAGGCCTTCACCCTGGATGTCATGGCATAGAATTCATGATCAAGGCCGGTTTCCTTCAGTTTTCTAGTCTTATGTACAGGTTTTGAGATTAGAAAGTGTATAATCATTGTGCATTTCTCCTGTCTTTCCCTACCAATGTACCGTGCCGAGAGCTATCATTATCTCTCAAAGCTCTTTACTGGTATATTATATGACGTTAAAGCCAATTCGTATGCTAAGGGGAGGCATCAATTTACAACGTGAAGAGGTATTTGGCAGCGAACAGGGCATATCGGAATATCGTCCTTGTGCGATAAACAAGAGATACACCCCAAGGCCGCATGCACAAGGGGTATATAACGTGTATCGCAAAATAAGAGGGTGATCGTTCACGATATCTCCCCCACTTCTCTACTAATGCGGGTGGGACATTCGACCAACGGTCAAACTTGTCATAAACAGTGATTGACTCCCTGAGATTTGGACGCTCTTCCAGTTGGCCCGGTGTCATTTCCAACTGCGCTTCATCCAGAAAAGACAATGCTTCTTGTGCGGTGAACCTATCAGGTACATGATGAGTGACCATGCCATCTATTAGCGGAGCAAGGAGGGGAATCGATGGACAAAGGTGCTGCATTGGTTTATCAGTCAGTAAATGATGATAACAATATGAATGAGATGATGAGATGAATATGTACCTGTAAAGTATAAGCAAACTGGATCCCCAGGCAGCCCACATCGTAGGCAAATGGATTGAAGTCAACCTCGCCGCGTAGGGCCTCATTCGGTTTTTCATACACCCCAGGATATGTCCCTGAGATCGGAATCCGGAAATCTTTGAGGGATGCCTCTGCCGGGAGAAGCAAGGACCAATCAAAATCGTTGAGTGCATAATCTAGTCGATCAGCTCTGCGAAGATCGCTGCGCATGTCTGTTCGCGTGAACGAGCAGCAATCATTAGAGCAAGAAAAATGGTTTGCAAGGATGTTTCCTTCGCTGATATCCTGTAGGAACAAAGGTAACAAGGCTTCCTATCCAAATTTCTTTTTAAAAAAGTGTACTAACACGGTGAAAGATTCGTCGTTCGTGCAAGAAAACGAGACCCTAAAGATTTACAGGATTAGCCAGTAGGTGGTGATAATGAATGGGAGAGATGAACTTGAAGCAGGCATCGGACATAATGCAAAACATCCTTTGATGTTCCAAACCAGGAAAAAATCGCCCTGCCACCCCACCTATGCACAAAAATTGAAATAAAGAATGTACATGCAGGGCACAACGCACCTAGGCAGGACAGCGAACTGGAAGGCACCAAACGAAAGCATGTCAAGCACGGGTATGACGCCGCAAAATCGATCTAGCAAGATTTTCTCCTGTCGCAAGAAATTCAGTACCTTGAACTCCTCGGAGTCCGAAAGCAACACTTTGATAACGACATGACGCGATTCAGAATCCTGAGCCAGTGCGACACGCGGCTAACATGGAATATCAATCTAGACCCATGAATAAATCGGGAACGATGCTTACATGAGGTGGATGAGATAAAGCGCAACCTATCTCACAAACCTTGCACCCACCGGTGTAGCTGTAAGGGTAGCGAACTTCGCCAGAGAAAGTATACATAGGCTCTTCATTCATCTGAGCATCTTCTTCCTCCTGCGTGGTTTTGTTGAGGATGTATCCGCGTTCTGCGAACCAGGGTTGCATAGACTCCCACCATTGCCTTCGTAGATTGCTGTTTTCAGGTTCCGCGCGGATGTCGGTTTCTGAAGGCTGCTAAGAGGCCTTCATGTAAGAAAAAGAGCCTGTGAGCAAAGGTAACCTCATACCGCGTTCATGATCCAGCACCCAATTGAGAATCCGAGAGTCGATGATCAACTTGTACAAGACGGTGAATTCAAAAATTTGAGGACCGATGAAAGCGTTGACTGAAGCTGACAGAAAGAAGTAGGAAGTACTAAGTAAATGTTGTTGTGGAAGTAATTCAACGCGACCACGTGATATCTCGCCACGCGACGGAGTTACTAATTTAGTAATTATCCAATTTTGATTGCGTTGGACCGCCGTTGGTTCAACGATTGCGTGCAAAAAATGAGAGCCTGCTGATGTCCAGTGGGAATTCGGAATTCCGTTCAACTAGGATGTCAATTGTCCTGCCATCGGGATTGGGTTTTGGTGATTATATAACAATTCCAAATTATGTAAGAACGTTGGATATCCAACTCAAAAGGACGACAAAAGAACGAGCAGAACTAATCATAACGTTAATGGCTTGCTGTCCTTTTGTGCTACCGAAAAAAGAGATGTCAGCATGCAGAATTTTTGTTTGTGCAAATAAGAAAGAGGGAAAGGGAAAAAAGAAAAAGCTACACACCCATCGTAATCCGATCACCTAGCGAGAGAGCGATACCCTGCGTCTTGCTCCGAATACGGACATGCCCAGTGATAGTGCCTGCTTCCGTTCGCTCCACGCTGAGGTTGGCCAGCGCATCCTCACCTGAAAGGTGTGTTTTCTTGTCAAAAAAACACCCTTTTTGTACCAAGGAAAAAGAAGGGGACGTACCAAAGAGACTCCGAGCGTACATGTTCGCTGACAGGAAGTCACATTCGCCTGAAGTAGCACCCTCTGGAGTCAGACATGACATGTTCGTGGCTTTCATGACGTGCTTAAGGTACTCCCGCGGGTCACTATCAAACCGCGACGTTCAACGAAAGCCAAAAAAAGACAACGTTGAGATGGGCAACTCACGACATCGGGTTGTTGACGTTGACGCGGTTTTCCCATTCAAATTCAGTCCACATACTGCGGAACTATATCAAGAAGATGTGAGTAAATAGGTAGCCAAAACACGGAACGGAAGGCAGAAAATTACCTGAGCCTCGTTACAGTACGCAGGCTTGATGTAATCCATAATATCAATATGGATATCGTTCAAGATCACGCACGCCTCCGACATATTGGGACCCTCCCAAAGAATACTTCCAAAGATGACGCCGGTTTCCGTTGACGATACCTTAATAGTGGCTTTGATGCTCTGGAATCCGTGAGGAGCGATGGTATAGACTGTAGGTCGCTCGACAATCTTCAGGTCACCTAAGGTAGCAAAATCCAAGCACAGATTCTGCAGGGTGTTGCCCGTTTGGTTGACAAGGAGAACGTCTATACAGAAATGGTTAACACCTAAGGATTATGGAATCGAAGGGAGGAAGTAACTGACCAAGAAGGATATCGAATCCATTCATCTTGACGTAGGCTTCAGCGTAAATAGGATCAGAGAAACCTGGAGTGGCAGATCATGAGCCAAGATACTTTGGTAGAGAAAGGCTTGGAGGTTGGAACTCACCGGTCAATTGCGAAATGCGACTAAGATTCGACATAAAGTCTTCCTGAATCTCGCCCGATCCCGTTGCCCGACCAACGTCCTCGTCATACTGAAGTGCAATTTCATTCAGAATCAAGAACAAGACAGTGTTCGGTGCAAGCTCACATCGATGGCATCATCTGCAGTCTTCTTCGAGAACTGTCGGAACGACAAAAGGTCGTCGACTTGGATAGCAACTTCCTTCGTCGTCTCGGCTTCCTTCTTCTCCGACGCGCGTTTCTAAACGATAAAAAAATGCATGTCAATACTTCCAAAAAACTCCAAAGAAAAACAAAACAAACCTCCTGAGCACCCAACATCTTTGAGAAAGCCATCTTCGTGTCCTCCAAAAAGACTTCATGGACCGCAGGCAGTGCCTCCAGCTCACTGAGCGTCTGGATACAGTTCATAATGCGCTCGTTGGAGTCTTCGTCAATCTGCACCGTTACGAATTTGGACTGGCCGACCCGGATGATCGAGGTCATCATCAACATCGCCTGGCCGAAAGTAGATTAGCAAGGTCTCTAAAAAAACCGGGAAGAAAAATTCAACGAACCTCGGCTCGCAAGGTGTTAGAAGAAACCTTGTCCTGAGAGATATCATCGAAGCGAAGAACAAGCTTCGTCAACGCAGCTGCAAGCACCGCCCCGGTAAAGAAATCACCGCCAAGGATCAAAGCTGCCCAATCAATACGAATCAGAAATCTGCGGAATTCAATTTTTCAAAAAGTGTTTGACATACTTCGCAAAGGCGGCTTCGCAGCACTCTTGACAGCCTCTACCTCGCAGCACCTGTACTCGTATACGCTGACTCAGTCGCGTACGTGCCATCCGCCAAAACCTTGGGTTTGCTCCCTCCACCCTCCTTGGGTTTCTCCTTCTCCTCCTCTTCGTCGGCATTGCCACCGGCCTCGTCCAGAAGCCGTTGTTCAGACGCAAGGATCGGGATCTCGCCAATGACCTTTCGGATCTCCCTCATCGCACTTTGAATATCTGCGATCGATTCGACGTATTCGCCCAAAATCCAGAGAACCCCACGGAACACTTTTCCAGATTTGATCTCGGAGAGGGTGGAGATGAGCTTCTCGCAGATTGTAGCTCGAAGATGGGGGAATTTCTCGACGACCTCCCTGTTAGCGTAGAATACCATTAAAAAAGAAGATTATATGCGCTAAAGCAGAACTACGCACCGAACGAAGGCCACGACATCGAGAGCGGAAGGGTTGTTAGAGTCGCCCAGGAACTCCATCAGAGCGTGAACGACGCTGGCGGCGACTTCTGAGAATTTGACAGCCGTGACGTGGATCGACTGGATTAAGAGTTGTCGGTATTCAGGAGCCTAGAAGTGATGTTATTAGACCGTCCAGGATCACTGGGTACAAAAATACAAGTTACCTTCTCGAAGTCAGCCTCTTGTGTCTTTTGCAGTTGCTTCTTCAAGAACAAGACGACTTCCTCGACGTTTCTCGTGGAAGTCATGCTCAACACAATGCCAATCGCTTTACGTCGAACCTCCATATCAGCACTGGAATTTTTAATTTATTAGAATAGTCGGAAATATAAGTTTCAAGGAGCACAGATACCTTGATAAAACTTGGAGGACATCCATGATCAGTCCATCAAGAACATGATCATGTTTAGCACGGAGGTTATCCAGGCGATCCAGCACGATAAGCTTAACATTGTTGTCGGACTCCTTAATCACGAGGGTAATGAAGCAAGAGGCAGCGGCTGATACAGGGCATCAGAGGGTAAAAAAGTGGATAATTGGAGACCATGCACTGACCTTTAACAGCGGCAGGTTTTTGGGTGAGAGTAGTGAGGGTGGTGGCGGCTTCATACTTTACAGCATGCGAGGAGGCGTTGAGTAGTTCGAAGATGCAGCGAATATATCGCGGCTAAGAAAAAAATCAATACAAGGCGGAAGAAGCAGCGAGAAGCACGTACACGATGGGCTGAGTCACTCTTACAATCTAATCTAATAATTTCGATGATGCTCATTTGAAGAGCCTCGTCCAAGGTACCGATGGAGTCGTAAATGCTGATGATATATTCAACCGCCTTGGGCATCGAGCAATGGGCGAGGAAAACAAAGGCGTTGCGCTTGCAGGAGGAGTCGCTCTCGGCGATGAGGAACGTATACATGAGCTCTGCAGCATCGGGTATGAGGTTTTCAAACTCGCGGTAGATGGAATACAGTGCGAAAACAGCGTTTTTGCGGACGTATGAATGACGATGTTCGAGGCACGCGCGGCACGTAGGTATCAGTGGCTCCAGGAGTTCAGCATCCTTGGCGATCTTTTGTAGGAAGCGAAGACTTGCACCCCGAATGTATTCGTTTGGGTGTTGCTTTCCGACGATAAGCCATTACAACGGTTATTAGCTGAGAGAAACATACCAAGTCATTGCGAATCGCGTTACTTTATTCACAAACATCGTCAGCTTGAGATCAAAAGTAAAAGGGCGTTGATACGCACACGACAAGAATCATCTCCTGCTTCAGCTTCCCATTTTCGTCGTATTTTGGGCAAACCTCCCAATAAAATGTAAAAGCTTCTTGAGTTGCTTGTTCCGTGAAGGCATAACGAATTGAATGATCGGCATCATCAACGTTGGCTACCCAGAAATTGAGCTCATGTTTCCAGAAAACGACGCCATGAAAGTGCTCACTTGGGGGTTTCCATTGATAGTCGACACGATGATCTTTCGCAACGTGTCGATTTTGACCTCATCCGAGCCTTTCTCGAGGCCCGCGCGCAGTTCCGCCGGAGAAGGGTATTCCGCTGTAGACTCGAATACGACGGTATAGCATGACGAGTCTGATGATGAGGCCATGGTGGGCGATGTCGACGACGACACGATGGAGGTGCTAAACGTATACTTGGGCCGTGGGAAGTTTCTGAGACGCGACGACGTTTGCCCAAAATCATGATATTGATTCTATATTTCCACCTCTACACGGCTTATTTTTTCTTGGGCTGATACCGAAGTAAAGAAAATCTCTATACTCTTATACTCACGGCCTTTCCAGATTTTATATTTCGCTGACTTTGGCATTATTTGTCGAGCTAAATAGGGCGCGGTCCTCTCAATTACCGACTCCCGGTTGAATCGCTCAGTCGACTTCGATACTAACAATGCTCGGTGAGAAATGTCTCCAATCTCTCTTCCTTAATTCTAATGCAACAAAACAGTAATCGGACTGACAGGCGGCATTGCCACAGGCAAATCCACAGTTTCGAGCCTCCTCAAAGCTGCACGCGTCCCAATTGTGGACGCCGACATAATCGCCCGTCAAGTCGTTGAACCCGGGACGTCCGCGCTCGCACAAATACAGACCACGTTCGGAAATGAAGTTCTCTTCCCGGACGGTAGCCTCGACCGAAAGAAACTGGGCAGTATCATCTTCAACGACGAAGTGAAAAGGAAACAGCTGAATAAGATCGTGCACCCTGCTGTGAGGAAGGCTATGCTTTGGCAGATGCTAGGTTATTGGATAAAGGGGTATAAATACTGCGTGATGGATGTGCCACTCCTGATCGAAGGCGGTCTTTGGCAATGGGTGGGCTTGGTAGTTGTCGTCTACTGGTGCGCAATTCACCTTCATTTTCTTTGGATAAACATCAATACCTACCCTACCCCACCTTCAGCTCAGATACTTTGCAGCTCCAGCGTCTCATGCAACGAGACGGATCAACAAGAGAGGAAGCCTCTGCACGGCTTGGTTCTCAGCTACCAATAGCACAGAAAGTTCCCTATGCAGACATCGTTATCGATAACTCTGGCTCAGAACAGGAGCTCGACGATCATGTCAAAGGCTTGATTCGAAGACTCGAGGATAAAGCTGGTTGGACGTGGCGCCTGAGTTGGCTGTTCCCTCCTTTTGGGTTACTCTCGGCGTTCTGGACACTCATGTGGAAATGGATTAAGCAGCGGAAGAGGAACGCGACGCATATGTCCTCAAGGTAGGCTAGTCACAATCCTATAGGAAACTGTTCCATTTATTTTAATAAATAGGACGTCGGAATAATGCAATACTGAATCATCAACATTCGGAACGGTGGTGGGAGGTAACCTTCGTTCTAAAACCTCCCCAATATCCCTAATTACAGTCATTCCGATTTCCCGTTTGTGGGATACATTTCGAGATACGACATTTCAATTGAATCCAAGGCCAGGGTGAAATTCGCTGTATGCGATTTATTGGAGACCCTCCCCCGACATTGCTCTGGACCTACATTGCACCAGGATTTGCGAGTCGTACGAGACGCTCCTCTGTTGGAAACGTATTCTCAATTCAACGCCTACCGTTTCATAAACTCCCGCTCTCAATACCAGCATTCGGCATTTACATACATCCCTGAACAGCTTGAGCTCCCATGGATCGAACCCAGGATTTTTATCGGATCCAACAACTCTCTAGAAATATCCATTCGTATTGTGTCTGAAAATACAGCGAAAGGCAGATCGTCTGCCATCGTAGATAAGCACTGCATTTGAAGGCAGTTTTTTCATCAGGGTTTCTTTGGGACTACATTTATGAAGGAAGATTCACGTTTTCTCGACGTATGTAACCTAGGAATTCAGATATTCTAGGCCGAATATTTATTGTGTAAGTATTGTAGACAAGCTTTTTGAAGGCTTCGGAGAGTCTACCGAGCCGGATTGTTGGAACCTTGGACCCACATCAATTCACTGTCCACTGCTTCCACTCACCACCAAGCTCCCAGCCCAAAGACTTTTTATCGTATGTGTTCGTTGTATAATTGCTGTTAGGCGTAGGGATGTGTGTGAATGCGAGTGAAACGACTCCGTCGTTTACTTTGAGGGTTTGCGAAGTTCTACCGACTCGGTAGTTCCGCGTAGTAGGAAATGAAACCTAAAGTTTTATATCGCTCACGCTTTCGAGAATCAATACGAAACTATCTTGATTGTGAGTGGGGATGCCAACTACTGTATCTAAAGTTACAGGCTGGCTTTTATACGTAGAAAATAGAAGAAAACATGTGAAAAATAAGGTAGATTGGGCTGTTGGTTGTCCGGTATCGACCGTGCCAATAGGCGCCACCCGCGGCAGACGGAACTCAGAATGAAGGGCGTAGGTAGCTTCTTAAGCTCGTCATACGATGCTGCTTCCATGGAAAGGTCAAAGATTAGGGAGGAGGTTTCCGGGGGGAATTTGGGAATGAAAGGATCCTTTTTGGCATTCAAGTTTGTCTTTTTCTGGAATATGTCTTGATGGTCTTGAATATTTGAAAGTTGATTACTGGCCGTAAGTGAAAAATGTCAACCGAATATGACAGAACAGACACAAAATGTAACGGGACAATTTTTTTTTTGGATAGATTTAAATATCTCTATGGTCGACCATTGTGAGCGGAGGGATCCATCGAGACTCAAGGCGATGAAATCAATTTCCATTTCCTGACCTCGAAGAGTTCGAATTATTTATGTAAAGGAGTTTCTACTTATGTGAAAAGTCGAAGGGTTCTATACCACATGATGCTAATGAACTTTGAGAGCGTTGAACGTTGGATTCTCATCTACCAAACTACTCAACCGATTTCCTCATCACAATAAACACCATGCTCAATTTCCGACACTGAGTTTATAGTCGAGGACTGCATCGCCTGAAATCGCGCACCAAGATCTGCATTACAATTCATCTGTCCCAAAACAAGTCAACGAAAAAATAGTCAGAAGCGGATGAAGAAAACCATACCATTGGTTGCACCCCGATGTATCCACCAAACCCATCCATACGCTCATCCGGTGACATATCGATGAACTCCTGGAGCGACATTTCACATAGAATAATCGAAGCTGAAAGATTATTCGTCCCGCTTATCCCCGATAAACAGTTTTCTTCGTCCTGTCGTAAGAAATAAATTCGCTTCAATGACCAATACCCAATGAAGATAAATATAAAGATTTCATACCTCCAAAAAATCCACGGCCAACCACTCTCTCTCTCCCCAAACCGCACCGCCCGTTTCATCCGCCTCCTCCGCCCTCTCCCCAAACCACCGCGTCAACGATGCAGCCTCATTTACCGTATTCGCAAAAGCATACTCCACTCTGGTATTTCCACACTTCGTACCACATGCATCAGCGATGTTCACATCCCTCCTGAACTTCTTGATCGCCTTGACGATTGGGGGTGTAAACGCATACAGCTCCGACGACGACGACGACGCACTGGTGGACCCACGATTTTGAAACACGAAGGACCTCTTGGAGCGTTGTTCAGGATACGCTTCGAATATGACAAGCAATCGAGAGAATTTCCATGACTGTTGCGAGATGCGTTCCGTATATACTTCACACCTTGCCGCGAGCGTGAAGAGAGACAAGAAAATTATGGCGCAGTGCGGATCGACGATAAGGTCAACCCCACCAAGCGTCTGCCGCTCGACCAGTTCGACAGAGCATTCGCTCGAGCGAAGCGCACGGACAAGTGCATGTTTTTGGATAAACTCGAGGGACGCCATGTATCGATGAACCGATTGTGTTGGGTTGATGACGCCGGGAAGGCGGAGGGTATTTTGATCGAACAGGTCAGGAGGGACGGACCGTTTTTCATTTGAAATCACAGCAGGAACTGAAACTGGAGTAGGCTCAACGACAGGCTCTGGAAAATGCTCCGAGACCTTCCTCGCGCGGAGATGGGCGAATGCAAATATTCCAAGTGGTTGAGAGGCGATATCAGACTCGGAAGCAAAGGCGAGGTGACGTTCACGTTCTTGTAGGGAGTCCTCGTTTTTATCCATAGGAACGTCTTCCGATACGTACTCGACTGCAAACATATCCTGACCTCCGGGAGGGGCCTGCAGTCCATGGGCCTCGCGCTGAACAAAGACCGCTTGCGAAGGAGGTTGACGAGAACTAAAGGAAAGCTGCTCAAAACTCTCTTCTTGACCTTCCATTCGGCCAAGGGTGCCCTCGTCATCGAACGCATTGGGTTCGATCGATGGCTGCAGGAAACCATCACTGTATGTTTGATAGTCCTCTGTCTCGTCCATCAACCTGGAAAGAGAAGATGAAAGCGGAGGCCAGTTCTCCTTGTTGTCATCGTCCGCGTCGAAAAGAGTAGGCGAGTTGGACTCGCACCAAGGACGATCGTGAATCGAGTTTAGATCGGTTGGCGGAAGCATCATCGCAGGATCTTCGACGCTGTTGTTCTCGATCCGAGGCCGTTTGTGAGGTCGTCCGTCGTCTATACCTTGAGAATCATGGCGTAGATGGTCATGGTGGAAAGTATCTTGTGATTGAGTAAGACCGACTTCTCCAACGTCATCCTGAGTGTCGTCTGGCTTCTGGTCCCAGATCCTTCCCTCCGAAGTTGCGAGCCGTTGACGTTCCTGGCGACTCATCACAATTTGAAAGTCATCGAATGCCCCGCAAGGTCGAAATATGCGGGAATCGTCGAAAGAGGCAAATCGAGCAGTGTCAGTGGTGAGAGGCGCTTCTAAGTCGTCATCCCCAAGATTGAAACGCTTTAGAAGAGCCTCGACTTCGATCGATTCCTCCTGTTTCGCTGCGCGAGACGTATCAAACAAGTCGTTTACTCCGATGAGCTCAGAAACCGTTGGCAACTTTTTGTCCACAGTGAAGGGCCTGATAGGCGGGTCACGTTATCGTCAAATGACAGAATAATAATTGTAGACGGAGAACTGACACCCAAGATAAAGCGATCCCAAGAGATTGACAACCTTTTACTTTCTTCAGGAATCGGTGGGTCTCTGCTGGCGGAGCTCCTTTTGCTTTCTTGGAGGAGTTGGCTGGGACAACAAATTCGGCGAAAGATTTCGCCATTTGCATCCCGTTTGGCTGATGGATGTTAGGCGCTGGCAGTGCTGGAACTGCACAAATTTAACTTCAAATAAGAATCTGTTCATTTCCGCAAGGTTCTCGGATTACGCTGACCTTCCATTAGCATATCCTGCTTATCGTCGATCGCCTCGTTCATAATCAAATTGTTGAGTTCTTGTCCTTTGTAAAGTCTTTTCAATTCAACGTCTAGGTCTTGATCTTGAATATTCGTGTCGGTGTTGGTCGTATCCAGTTCAAGCACGGAAGGCGGCTGGCCTATGAGCGACGATGGTGTTGGGGACGATCGCATATGACTAGCATTGCCCTCCTTCGAGGTCGGCTCCTCTGCGGAGTTTAGGCTGGCTGGGAGAAGAAGAGGCGCCAAGAAAGATCCGAGTCTGCAATATATATTTAGAAAGCGAGAGATCAATTGTATGGAGACACATACGTTTTACCGGCCAGAATATGTGGCGCGATCCCACTAGAACCTCCAATTTTTCGCGAACGAGGCATGATTATTTCTTCTAACCCATATTGATGAGGACAGCAGTTAACATAAAGTTAAACTGGATGCATTCACCCATTTTGACAAGTTCTTCTACGTGGCTCGGCTCCGTATCTGGGGAGGATAAAAGAAACAGTTCATCGAGCTGGTCTTCGCTGTCGGTATGCTTTGACGAGTGCGAAGAAGGTGGGGATGATCTAATTGTTTCTATTGATTAGATTTGTCAGTGAAAGCTTCGACGAGAAGAAGCGTTAAGGACCCCATCCATCGACGATGACCAAGTTCTGCCTTGATAGGTCACCATCAGGATCCTCAACCTCGATCTTGTTCATCACGACAGATGGAATATCGACAAATGATTGGCATCCAACCACATTAGGTTGGGTTGGAGGAGCTACACCGGACCTTGGAAGTCGAGATCTTGGGAAAATAGGGATAAATGGCTCTTCGGGCCATTCCAACGTAGGCGATACGTCATTGCAAAGAAAATCGGGGTCGAGATATTTGTTCTTATGAGATTTATGGAGCCGTCGCATGTCCGTAGTTTTCTGTAGCAGTGCTCGTACAAATGGGAGGTCGCTCGAATCAATTTGATGGTTGACTTGCCTGACGGAGGACCATTAGTGCATATATTTAACCAGGATGCTGGAAATGCTCACAAAACGTCTTCTGGAATCAATTCCTCTTCCTCAAAGGGTTCTACGGATAAGATGCCGATGTTCTGGGACCTCAGGAGATTTTTATAAGACACTGGCGACTGAGGCTTTGGTTTAGTGCCTAGTTTTGGAGTACTTTGACGAGCACGACGCGTCAAAGCAGGGAAAATTGGTTCGAAAGGTGGATCCAAGCCGTCTATGGTGAAGGGGGTCAGATATCATCTTCGCGGTTGCAAAGCGCGCACAGTCATCATCCCACACAACTCTCTCTGACTTCGGTTTGCCTCGCATTGAGCCCATGACGTTTTTGAGATATAGTCTAGCATCGTTTGTCGTTTGCGGAATCTCATCGTAAGGTTCAAACGATCCTATTCCGTGAAGTTGAGAAAAAGTATCGAAGGGGTCAACGGGTCTAACGAGTGAGTATAAATCAGTGAGTGGAATTGGCTTCAAGTCCTCGATGAACTAAGTAACAAATGGAGAGTCAGACAAGATATGAGAATTCCCGCAGCCCTACGCACCTCGGAAACCAAATCCTCTGTAAAAGTTAGATAGTTAGTCGTATAATGCGATAATGAATAATCGTGAAGCAGATTGCGAATGTGCAATCGTAGTTGTGAATCGCGACTATAGTCAGTCATTTTTGAGGATTGAGCAAAAAAAAAAATGGATATTGAAGGATATTCTCAAGCAGCGCGCGTCAATATGAACATTTTCGAGGTCAACAAAACTGTGGTTGGGGTTGGAGAAAGAAAGAAAGAACACTCGCGATGGTTGTGTTTGGTAGCCTGGAATCCGTGGGGACATTGTTTTCACTCAAAAACAGTCTTAAGCTCCATCGTCTCCACCCAATCTTGTCCTAGACTCCTACAAACCATTAATTGTTCAAAAATCCGCCGATCTCCCTGCATCTGAGCTTTTCCACCGAAGTTTTGTTTCCCCGCGACACATTGCCCCATGGACATAGTCAAGGACTCAGTTTTGCTTTGGGATACCCTTACACTCGAGGCCTGTTACGTTCGTGGAAGATCAATCGGCACGATATCTCTGCTCCCCGGCCTCGTCTTGAAGCTGGGTGGAATAACGGGGTTCGAGCTTGCAAAGTCTCTTCAGAGTTGAACGTGGTTCTATCGCCAAAGGTGCTTTTTCCAACCGCGGTCGTAGTTTTGGGACATACACATATTCCACGTAGGTCCTTATTGTCGTATACATGCTTTTCCAATCATACTTCAATGAAAAAACAATCTTATCTTTTGCATGAGCTCCTAGGACGGCCGTTGTCAAGCTTCCAAGCAATTATGATACACTTCCTGAATCGTCTCTGGATCATCATTGCCGCTATATGGGCTGGTAACGACATGAAAGGGCACATAGTACTCGATTGGATATCCCTGCCAAACACGCTCCCTGACCGCTCTCGTGCACCTCGCAAAAGGTGGACTTTCTCCTGATACCCCGAAACTAGGCGCTTGACAACAGAGCAACGTATGGCTCGGAGACGTACCCAGAATTCCCACTGCATCGTCAAATGGCGGCCTTCTTTCTCCTCCACCCGAAGGCACCCGATATGCTGAATGCGAGATTCTGGGCCAGGCGGCCCATGGATATCCTGGGTTTTGCGTTCCTTGCTGCCTCAGTTCCTGGGTTACCGCAAACTCCAATTATAGTATGATTTTTGATGACCAGGATATGGCAGATATAGCTGCGAAGACCATGTTTGTCTAGCGTTTTGTTTTGTTCGTTCGGCCATTTACGGGCAATACGCAGGATGCTCAGTGCAGCGATCGCATTGGCTCATACTTTAGGACTGTGGCGCAGGCACCCACGTATATGTGGAAATGTTTTTATTGCTGTCGCAATTGCGTGGCCTGAGTCGAGAATCATGCGATATGTCATTAATTAGAGCCGTTTTGTCGACATATGAAGGAAATACGGTACATAGTGCTAGATCGAACGAATATGCGAGAAGAAGGCTCAATAAGCCATATCTATACTTTGAAAAAGAATAGTTGACAGTCAAAATGGTCAATTATCGACCATCGAGTACGTGACGAAGTCGCTATGGTTGGGATGCCGCTTCCTGATGGCAATATCTAAGCCACTCCCTCGAAGCTTGTTGGTTCATCACACAAAAAGCATCGAGGAGGAAGAGGCAAAATAAATATTGAGATCCGTAGATCTACCACTCCGGGAAAGCGTGTCATCCTTGTGCAGGGGCCATGCTAATCTTCTCTGTATCGTTCCAATTTTTTCGTATGTCACCCCGAAGGGGACAGCAATTAATGTTGTTTGTGGATCCCTGACAACAAAATGGTGCATTTTGTTCGCCCCGCTGGGTGAGGCTGTGTAATGCTTTTATTTTAGATTTGATCCTGCATTTGTCCTGCATCCTCCATAATTACACTGGCTTAGTGCAGGCGTAGTGCGCACAAATGATATGCCGATAAGCTGGCGATATAATGAACCACACATAATTAAGGTGGGGGATAATTGGAACAGAGCACAAGATCGGAGTTGGTCTGTCTTCGGTTGGTCTTCGGCTCCAGTAAACTCCCATCACACGTACATACTTTACGTCATGAAAAACCTCCACGAAGGCTTCCTGCACATGCAGACTGCACAACTTCAAAGAGATATCAGTTGACATGCACCATGCGTCGGATTTCCCGTGGAATGATAAAGATCCGGCCATCAATATTGCATCAGTAACCAGTCGACGATCTAGGCAATAATTCCACCATCTTGGGCTTATATTTGGATTACTTATGCGATGACCAACTCATGACGAGGTATATATAAGCCATCGGCTAGGTGCTTTCTCCCAATTCTCCCATCATCATGTCCGTCCTTCAATCATGGCCTGTCCAGCGCGAATTCGACCCCAAGAACATGCCATTCCGTCGGTTGGGAGGAAGCGGCCTTCGTGTTCCCTTGTTTTCACTCGGAGGATGTGAGTGGTGAACAGTAACATCCAAAGGTCGCCACTGAACTCCTGGGAATAGGGTTAACTTTGGGAGGAACCGTTGTCGGCGATCCGGTCAAGGTGAAGATTGGCAGAGAATCCGTCTTGGGAGAACCGACTGACCGATGCGACTTGAAACCTAGGAAATCATCAAAACTGCCTTCGAGAACGGAATCAACATGTTTGATACTGCAGAGGCTTATGCAGCTGGCAAATCCGAGGAGGAAATGTGCGTCCCACTCATGTTATGATATCGTCCATCGATCTAATCGCTCTCTAGGGGTCGAGTCATTCAGGAGCTCGGCCTTCGTCGCACGGATCTTGTCATCACGACCAAACTTTTCTGGGGTTTACGAAAGGGTCCAAATGACGGAGGACTGTCCCGAAAACAGTGTGTCGATCTGCCGAATTTATTCCTTTTGTTACTAATATTCGAACCTAGCATCGTGGAAGGAACTCAAGAATCTCTTGCACGTCTTGGGCTCACATACGTTGACGTAATTTTTGCGCATAGACATGATCACAACGGTTGGTATTGCTATCAGTTTTGCGGAATCGATCTAATTTTTCTCCCAATAGTGCCTGTGGAAGAAATCGTCCGGGCATTTAACTATGTCATCGAAAAGGGATGGGTACGGCGCTTCCTGTTTGGTGTCAATTTTTACGATTGTTGATGCACTCTTGGGAAGGCTTTATACTGGGGAACATCCGAATGGAGTGCCCGCGAGATTGAAGAAGCTCACCGTAAAAATGTCTTTCCTCGTCATCATTCCAAGGGCTCATGTCCTCTTCGTGCAGATGTGGCCAACAAACTGAATCTCATTGCCCCGATCGCCGAGCAGTGCAAGCATAAGTAAGTCATCATCATCTATAACCTGCCTCCGAATATTGTGATCGATTCCTTTGGGCAGTATGTTCGACCGAGAGCGTCCCGAAAAGGAGTACCAGTAAGCTATTCACCTTTTATATCACTTTTTGGAGGCTCGAACTCACTGGTGTTCATAGCGGTCTCTACAAGAAGTACGGCCTTGGCACCACTACGTTCTCCAGTCTGGCATCCGGACTTCTCACGGGGAAGGTAATGAAGATAATTTCGCCTTTTCCCGTGGACTGTAACATAAATCTAAATATTTAACACAGTATAATGACGGGATCCCTGAGGATAGCCGCTTCTCCAACCATTCCGAATTCTTCAAGGACACTATCGAAGGCCTGAAGTCTCCTGCGGGCCAGGAGAAAATTCGTAAAGTTAAGGAATTGACCACATTAGCTGAACAAGGTAAGACTTTTCCTCGACGCCGAGGCTCATTTCGACAGGTTAACCACGTTTCGTAGAGCTGCAAACCACCATTTCAGCTCTCGCTCTCGCCTGGGTCGCGAAGAATCCCAACACTTCCACCGTCATCCTCGGCGCATCCAGGCCCGAACAAATCGTAGAGAACCTCAAGGCTCTCGAGGTCCTTCCTAAATTGACACCTGAGATTATGGAGAAGATTGAGAAGATTCTTGGGTCCGCTCCTGAGGCCTTGGTGGGTTGTTTCGTTTCTTCACTGTGCATCTGGGTGTTCGTTAATAACCATGTGCTTTTAGCCTTCGTATGGACGACCGATGTTGGATAGGTTTGGTCGGATTTGAGCAGGAAGATGAACTAGCGTGCTATGAGAAGAGGCGCTGAAGAATTGAAGTACTTACTAACAGGTAACAAGTGTAAATTAAGTGATACGAGGATATGAAGTATCATTCGAGCATCGTCATGGTCAGATTCGAGACTTTGGGATATATAGCCCAAGTAATCTTCGCTCCAGGAATAAATCCGCCTGTTATGTACAGCTATGAAGTGCAATTGACTGGTCGAAGACGAGAAAAAGTTGTCAAAGCTCGTAGTTGATGAACCTCATTCCAGGTTAAGGGTGGTGGACGGCGTCTGACACGATTTGAAGTGCTCATCATGCAGGAGTGATTTTCGCTGGTCACCATATACACTATTCCTGTTGTAAAAGCGCTATATATGTGATTCATTCTTTCGAATTTTCCCCCGATTTCCCTTCCTAGGAAATTCCAGTCACCCAGTGTCCTTATTTTTCTGTGGGCGCTTAGCGCTTAATCAAAATCTCCCCCACATGACATTCGGGGATATTTGATGCGTGCTCAAGCTTGCTTCGTATCTTTCCACTTAGAACAATGTTATTCCTGTAGGTCATTTTCCTTGGTGTAAAACACCATAACTTCGTGCAGCGTCTGTCTTAACATTTCGCACTTTAACTACCGACGATTAAAAAGGTGAAACATATACCTGGTTGATAACCATCGCACCACCTAGATGATTAAAACTCCTGCGTGCGATGACGCCGTGCACTATAGATAGCTATGCATGTAGATAGAAAGAAGAAAGGAGGGTTGATGCACGGGATAAGGAGTCAAAAGTATTGAGAGTGAAGTGCTTGTGTTTGAATGGAACGGACTTTCTGAGGGTGGTCCGCATGAGTTCTACCGATCCAGAGGTAGCTTATTCCTAATTGAATAAGTGTAAGAAAGGGTACAGGAAGGAGCTGAATTAGTACACGTTGGGAATTCCGACGGGAACAAAACAGAGGCTGTATCGAGATAAATAACCTGGAGGATCTTAGTCACGCTCGGAGCAGAGCTTGCGTCGTATTTATCGATCGAGCGGGATAGATGAGGTTGTAAGAATGGGTTCCTCCTCATCGACTCCAGAAACCACGGTTCTGCACGAAAGTCTCCAGTATGTAGAACAGCACCACGAGCGCTTTCTACAAGAAACCTATCGCAGAGAATTTAGACGCTAGCGGTTGGTTGAAAGAGAAATAAATTACATGGCCGCTCCAGGACAATGGTTAGCATCCAAGAGTGTTATCGTTCGCCTGGATCCAGCGGGGAAAGTCAATGTATGTAAGAGGATAAAATACAAGAAAAGCCTCACTAACAGATCCCTAGACCCCTGATCATATATCTTGGCGACGGAAAATTGTAACGAATCCACCTTCAAATGCGAATAGGTTCTAACCCAATTGATGTCGCGAAATCGACGTCTACCCTTACTCGATAGGGAGAAATGAGCGAATCGTAACAAGATTGTGAGGAGTTCCTGTCGGCATTTCAGGTCGTGTATGTCGGGGAACCTGCTTTCAGTCAATCACAAATTGAAAGCAAGCCCCAAGTCCGTCCAAACCAAGTAACTTAGTAAGAAAAGGACATGTCCATCACAGGTGCGTGCGTGTGACAAGCGCGTGTTCCCAGCTCTCCCACAACCTTCTCCTGGGCTCAAGTTAAAAGGAAACTACAGAACCTCTGGTCAGAGTTCAACAAATATTTAACCATCTGTGAGACTGATGAGAACCATCCTTTATATAAAGAGCGGCAAAGCTATGATACTCAGCCTCCCGCTTGAAATCCAAGGCGAAATTTTCGGCCATGCCCGTCGCGATAATTCCGATGATCAGGCATTGCTTTTGCCAGTGGAAGTTACCTTATCGCATGTCTGCTCCGGATGGCGCAATATTGCCATTAACCTACCAATCCTCTGGACGGCCTTCAAATTCGATGCTCGTCCTTTTTCATCCTCCCCTTCCAACAAACTGAGGAAATATCTCGTCCGATCCAAAACACTGCTGATGGTATATCTCCTCCGATCCAAAACACAGTTGCTCGAGCTGTACTTCAACATTTATTATTGTCGAAATTGGGATGGGGATTGCGATGAACTCTTTTACCAATTGCTCGAAATTGCTGCTGCCCATGCCGGTCGTTGGCGCAGATTCAGCCTTTTTATGACTGGGGAAAGCCTCGCATTTACAGAGCCTTTGGAGCAAATCAATGCGCCTAATCTTGAATATTTCGCCATGTGTTTAGACTCCAACCTGCAGGGGACCGAAGATCCAGGAGATATCAACCCATCAGTCCTTATCGAAGGTGCACCCAAGCTATCCGTTATTAGGATCAACACAACCAGTCACTTCTATGCATTGCCGCCACTCTCCAAGGTCACTACCTTGACAATCCAGGATTCCCCAGAACTATTTGACCACCAGTACTTCCGAACCTTTCGCTACATGTTGATGATTCCCACGTTGACAAATCTTTCCATCGAAGACTGCCGTCTCCAGGATCTCCAGTTGCTGGACGATCCCGAAGTACTCCGCCGTATTGTCATGCCAAGCCTCAAAACTCTCCGAATTACACATAATTATGATGTCCCGGGCATTCTCTCGCTTCTAGATGCTCCCCTTCTCGAAACACTTGTGCTTCATGATTTATACTTGGACGCATTAAACATTGGCCAAGATGTGCACAAGATTACCCCCTTCCAAAACCTCCACACCATTGCCCTTCTTGACTTCCGTTATGGCCCAGATGCAGTACCCGAGGATGGCGTGGATTTACCTTTGGTTGACATGATTCTCAACAAGCTTGCTTGTTGCGCCACACACATCATCATTTCGAGCCGTTATGATCCATATTTTCTCTGCAGCGGCACAAATTTACTTGACTTCGACAAACACAATTGGCCTCAATTAAAGCACGTCAACTACATCCTAACATGACAAAGAGATCTGTACCATAGGTATATATTGGAGGGTGAGATAGACCTGAGAAGCCTGAGGACTCCGCGGTCATCAGGGTATGCCGTCAACTCCATGAAAAACAGCTTGGTCGCCCTTGGTAAGAGGGCGAGGGAAAAAGTTAGATAAAACGGATCTTTGCCAAGAGGAGCTATTTTTCCACTTGTATACTGTTACTCCAGTGGCCAATTTTACTTGGTGGGAAACGCTGCACTCCGTACAACGTCCGCCTTACCATTGCGAAGTTTAACATAAACAAAGTAAAACGTATACCTGGGTGATCACTATCGCACGAGTTCGATGATTCAAAATGTCTGCGCGCGACAGCGCCGTGCACCAATGGATAGCTACGAATTTTCCCAATTGGAAAATACATTCATCCGGAACAAATGACTTGCCTACCTTACTCTTCGAGTGAGCCTTTCTTTCGCACGAAGGGTTTCTGACCAAGGTTCATTACCCTTATCACCACATCCCCCATCTGTACTTCCATCCTCCTGAAAGATCCCTCCAGGGGCCGGCCAATATTCGTCCATCATCATATTTTCCCCTGCCTTCATAGTTCGCAGCTCGCCGACATTTTCGAGTCTCGTCAAGAGATCCGGTTGTACTTCTCTCCAGTGCTCGAGCACAGGCTCGCCAACTCGGATGGTAAGTGAGTGCGGGGAATGTTTGAAGTTCTTGGCAAAGCATGCTAGGCCAGAAAACATCGATAGATCAAGCGTGATGCGCTGCAATCGAGGCCATTCGCGTTTTTCAAAATTTAGTAGACCGGAATCCCTTTCGATTGACGATGGGCCGTTAGGGCTCGATATGATGACGTGTTTTGCGCGCAAGGCAAGTTTGTAGAGAACAATGTCGACCAAATGCAAGTCGCTGGAGTAAAATGTCCCGGAGGTGCCATAGCAGTCGAGCAGGGCAATGGTCTCGAGGTTGTTGAGATACGTAGGCCACTGGATAACGGTCTCGTTTCTAACCTGTGGAGCATAAGTGTTTCCAGAAGGGGGGCATGAAGAAGCCACAGGATGAAGAGAATGCTGTCGCATCGTGTGATACGGAGAGTCCTGAGGCTGGGCATGACAATGGGAGGGAGTGTCTCGAGGTCACCGAACGAGGGAGGGTAGACCATTAAGCGAGGTTCGATAGAAAGGTATGTCAACGTGGGAACCATCAAGATGGAACGAAAAGTATGGAATGAACAAAGATATTCTTTTAGGAATGGCGGGTCTTGAATTGTTAGAGTATTCATGTTGGAAAGTGGCGGCAGTGAATGGAGGTGGCTTGCCGTGTCGATCCTGATTACAGAGAGCCTCGGTGCACCTCCGATAAGGACTGAGGGGTTGATATGTCCTGGATCCGGCGCGTCCCAGTCAACCCCAGCTAAGCACATGGCGAAGTATTCAAGATTAGGGGCATTCAGCTGCCGCAAACCATTTAACCGGTGCAAACCCTCCACGATTCCAATAGGCCTGCCCTTTAGGTCGGTGAAAAGCGTGAACCTGCGCCAACGGTAGGCTTGAGCAATAACGATGTCAAGCAATGTGAAATACTGGTTAGCCAGCGAAATATTGGGAAAGTAGATGTCGAAGTACAGCTCGAGCAACTGCGTCTTTGATCTAGATAGGTATTCCTCGAGTTTGTCGAACGGGACGGATGTGCGACGGTGGGCTTCGAACTTGAAAGCCGTCCAGAGGATTGGTAAATTAATGACAATATCGCGCCATTCAGAGCAGACATGCGACAGAATGACTTCCACTGGCAGAAGCAATGTCCCATTGTCGCGGTGAGCGAAGGTGAAAATTTCGCTTTGGATTTCGTTTGGGAGATCCAATATCAACATAGCTCTGTAGCCACTGTGGAATATGGCTTTCGTCAAGATCGTTCGAATGGCGAATGTGGCGCGACGTTTCGGTTTCGTGGACTCACAGTTCAAGATCTAGAGCAACGGTTGCTCGTGACCGCGTGACCAGCCTGAATACCGACCGGCGGGTCACGCGTTGTCAAATCGCTCGACACTCTCTCCGTCGAGTCTCTGACCGTGCCGACGAAAGGGCAAAAATTGAAGGGAAAGGCGTGTCAAATGGACGCAGCTAGCCTATAAAGTCCTATCCCTGGCAGCCACGAAGGACTGTCCCCACATCCCAGTCATTCACATCATTTACCCTCAATGCCGGATGCTGTTCCTTGGTTGCATCCTGCGAATGGTCTGCGCTTCCTCACTCTCATTGAATACGATGTATTTTCCGACTCTCCACTCGAGTTCGGGATCATCACGAAACACTGTCGACCGCAGGTCGCATCTTGGCATATAACAAAAGCGGGTATCTCTCGACCTCTAGGAATCGTGATGCTGAACGAGTCGTCGCCGATCCTGATTCGATTCTTCCTATTGCGAATTATTATTATCATTTGGACGCACCTGAAACGCACCCATTATATCCAATCTGCGATGCCTTCAAACTTTGGAACTTCCCCCATGACCATCTCCCTACTTCTTGGTCCAGCCCCACTCCTACTTCTGTTTTGGCATGGGATGCTGATTGGGAGACCCAAAGTACAGCCGTCAAGTACAGAGATCACGAGTTGTGCCGCATATCTAAATGGAAAGACTTGTCTAAGTACCACGGCTCAGATCATCCCAAGAACGGAGGAGGCATGGGTGAATAGATTCTGCTGTTCGAGTTGCATTTATTGTTAAACTTTTCTGTGCAGCTAGACCGAAATCACATGAAACGGTACATTGAGAAACACTCGCCGATGAATCACTCTTCAAAGAATCTGCTTACTCTGCGGTACGATCTTTGCATGGCCCAATTTGATCTGGGGAACTTCGTGATCGTTCCGAAATCTAAGGAACTTGTTGTGCACTTTGTCCGTCACTCTGTAGAGTCTGCCCAACTTTACCACAATGGTAAATTCGACCATGACATGACGCTATCCCACGAACTTCTCTATGCTAGATTCACATGGACAATCATCAAGATGGTGTAAAACCTTGAGATTGGACTCCACTGATGATAATGATCCATGTAATGCAGCAAGGGTAGGGCAAAAGCGCAGGTGATTCCAGTGCAATTTAACATTCTTTCAAAATATAGATGACTGGCTGATCTTGACTTGAAGAAGATATGAAAAAAGGCTGCACGTACACTTTCTTTCACACTTGCGTTTGCTTCAACCTTCTAATGTTGCGGATTATAGTTGACCCCACTACCCTCAGTGCCTTTAGGTACGGAGATCTAGTACCCAAGATATGTAGGTAGCTGCGGAGAGGTTTTGGCTGATGGTACGTATGTATGAGCTCAGACCGAGTCGGCGTACACTGCACGCAGGGAGGTTGCAGGAGCTACCATCGCCCATTGCGTATATGCCAGTATAACCGACTCATAACAGAAAACACGTCTGAAGAAGCAGCGACAAAAGAACTATAAACCAGTCATCGAGATATATACAGGAGCACCTTAAATTTTGAATATCTACTATAAAGCCCAATAAGCCCTCAAAAGTTGGAAATGTGATCAAGCGGAAGCGCGTGGTTCCTAGGATAAACGAAGGTGTAGAAGAGGGGGAAGGACAAAATACAAGGGTGTGAAGCATATGAAGGAGGGATTTAGAAATAGGACGAGGAAAAGAGAACGTGAGGTTTCGTAAAAAAAAATCTTGATCCGTGTTTTATTCGTTTGTTTGTGGGATGGGCAGAACGTTTTAGTGGGGGGTCCAAGGAGGAAATGAGACGATGATGATGGGACGATAACATGGAGCAGCGGGGTCGGTAACAGACGTGCAGGGTATGAAAAAAGACGAGTTATATCCCAAGGAAACAGGAAGAAGAGGAACCCCGATAGGAGAGTTGTGGTCGGTTGAGCGGAGATAGAGGGATAGTTGAAATGAATGAGCTGCATGGGGGGAAGAGAGAGTGAAAAATGAAAAAGGAGCCACAGCTCCACGTAAAAGAATCGGATCCGTCGGAAGAAAAGTATATCAATCCAGCGAGTTGAGCCCCTCAAACCCAACCAAGCTCTCTCTGATAGCCTTCACCCTCTGCTCGACCACATCAAGCATTTCGTTGATTCGCTGAACCTCCTCTACCCAGTTCTTCGGATTGGGGGGTTGTTCCACAGACGACGAAGGCACAGGCGGCAACTCAACAGCCAACGTCGGTTCCACCACAGCTGGCGACGAGTGCGGCAGCGGCGACGACGACAACGAGGAATGACCATGCGCAGCAGCCGAATGCAACACACTATCCGCCAACTGCGCCGCCTCCCTCTTCCCCGCGTCCAACTCATCCCACAGAGCCGTAACAATACTCTGCACCCACTTCTCCCGCTCCTCCACCCTCCTCGCCTCAATCTTGTTCTTCGCCACTTCGCGCCCCGAACTCATGCGCGTCAAAGTCCACAAGTTGCTGAACACCAAGATCACAATAACGAACCAAAGGATCGTCGTACTCGTGCTCTGATCCCACGCATCCCGCACGAGTTCCAAAGCCCCCTTGGTGCTCCGTCGCGCGACCTGGTACGCCCCATCGAAGGTATCCCACGCCCATTGTAAACCACGCGCATTACGTTCGCGTTCGCGCCGTTTGAGCTCCTCCGTAGTCCCTTCCTCGGGTTTCTCACCGCCGCCTTCATGCTGGGTTCCGCTTATGATGGCTTCAGGAGGTGCGATGATAGCAGCGGCGTCGATGCCTTCTGGTAAGAACTCTGATTGGTGTTCTTGGATATATGCTCGCATGGCCTTTTCCAGTTCGGTATGATACACTTTCTGGCCGTCGATGGCTGACCGCTCGATGATTCCTGTGGTTGGAAAAGAAAGAAGTGGAAGAGAATCGATCAGCATGGTGTGGGGAGAAAAAAAAAAAACAGGGAATCCGAGAATGGCGGAGGGACGAAAACGCAGGGCGAAAGCGAAATCAAACGTCCTTATCAAGAACTGGCCGAGCCAGTGGAAGATAGGGATAGTTTAAGGGCCTTCGAAACGGTGGGGCACCCAGTTCGGACCGTAAAACATGGAACATGACACGAATCGCGAATATTGAATTCTAGCGCTTCCATGGACCAATGAGAAAAGGCATTCGTTCCCATTTGAACTGCACTCCTTCAACGATCCGAATAGACCACATCCACAGACCGCCCAATTCAAACCAGAACCCCCCAAAAAAACGAAGCGAAATAAAAAAAATCCAAAAAACACACACCTTTAATAAAACTCCGCCCACTCCATTCCACCTGCGTCGTCACCAACACCTTCGAGCTAATCGGCCCCGCCCATGTAATACACGTGCGCGTCTTGACCGCAAAAACGCCCCCGCTCGGCACCTCGGGAGTCCGGGTCGTCGTCACCGTAGATATATAGTTCTCAAAATCACAATGCACCGTCTCGTCTTTGATCTCGCATTTAGTTTGCTTAGGGCCGAGGGAGCCGTTGAGGGGTTTAATGTAGGACATGTTGCGCGTAAGGAGCTTAGAGCCTGGGTTGACGGGCGCCCAATCGGACATCTGGACGTCTAGTCGGAAAAGAAGCAAAAAAAAGAGGGTTAGCAGGATGTTTCGATGTGAAGTCGAGAATGAATGGAACGCATCGCAAGAACTGCAAAAACGACAGAAAGAACAATAACGAAGAAGGTAGAAGAACCATAAACAAGAAAACGAAACGTACCAAGCAGCTTCTGGTTCCCAACCATGAAATCTTTGATAAACCCACTCGCAAATATCAAGTTATGTATCTTCTCCGGCGTTCCAGGGATGATAGCCTCCAACGCCGTCTCCGAATAATGTTTGCCCTCTTTCCCACACGTACACTGCGTGGCCTTGCGCATTTGCCCCCCCAACACAGCAGCTGCTTTGCCATCGGGAGTAACACCAACAACCCCAGCCCCACCAGCCCCGACCGGTCCCCCACCCGGCGCACCCACCACCCCTTCCATTGACCCTCTCCCACTCGACAGAAAACTCGCACTATCCTCCGGCCTTGCGAGTCTCCAGATATTATAAATCACATCAAACGTCGTATCCCTAGAAAGGAAAGATGCAAAGGTGTATTTCGCCTGTCGTGTGGTGATTTGGATAGCGTTGGGAATGACGAAGGCGGTCATTTTCTTCTCAAGCTAGGTTATTTCGTAGATGGGTATAGAGAGCTGTCGGCGTAAGGAGGTGAGTAAAGAAGGGGCAGCCGGGATCAAGAGAGAAGAGGAAGAAATAGAAGGAGTTAACGATGGAGAGGAATGTGAAGGCGTTGAAGTCGATACGGGAATCATCGTGGTACGAGCGATACCCGAAAGAAAAAAAGACGAAGACGTTCAGTCTCGTACCAAATTTTGGCCAAGACGAAACATCATTTCAAAATCGACCGAGGCAGATTCATGCAGAACAACGCGACGATGACAACGACTCGAAGCGAAAACAAAGGAAATAAGACTCACATCCGTTATCCATCCAAAGATATTCGCGTGGAAACATATATGGTTTTCGGAAATGTATATCCGTCCTTGAATGAGGATTTCCCTCTGCAATGCACATCCGTAATCTATAAGCGAATCAGCCTAACTTCTCCTCCACGAAACACAGAAACACTCACCCTCAATCAAATAATCCCCCTCTGGCACTGTCGGGAACAGTTCATGGAAATCCGCGTTGCGTTTATTACTCGCCACAGCGAATCCCGTCACCGGGATATCCTCATCATCCATGTCTTCACTCCCACTCCCATCCCCATCTCCATCCTCATCCGAGCTCCCGTCGTCCAAAAGATCGAGGCCAGAAAAATACTCGGCCCGCACCATCGAACCATTGACGTCGTCCCCCACAGCAGCGCCATTCGTTGATCCAGCATCGCTGTACGCCGAAGCAGAAGCAGAAGTACGACGCGCTCGCGGACCCCCACCAGAACCAATAGACGACTTGCGCGACTTGTTCGAGCGCGGCGAGCCAATATCGGCACTCCTGCTCTTCGCATGCACGCTTCCACTTCTACTCCTCTGACTCACACTACTCGTGGCAGGTGAAAGCGACATATACGGCGTCTTTGACGACTCTTTCGTATCTTTCGCGGCGGAGCTCTTCGATGACCCAGCACTGAGAATGGGCGGTGGCGAGATTTGTGCCGACACGGACGGATTCGCCATGGCCAGTCCTGATGCAGCGATGGCACTAGCGAGCCCCGTGGGCTTCCTCGTGGTCGACCTTTTCCAGGGCCTTTTGGATCCAGCAGCGAGCGTGTTTTCGCGCTGGGTTTGGGCTGCGGGGGAAGTGACGTTCGTGGTGGAGCCATTAGTAGCAGGCAGTGCTGTAGTAGAACCCTTTGGAGAAGCCGTTGTGGAAGGAATGTACGAAGGGAATTTGAGGTCGGTAGGACTCTCGACGATGGGTTTCATGATCACCGACCCATTCTCTGTGGAAGTTGACGTTGATATGGAATCTGGAGGAGCGGTTGCTGACCGCATGTGTTCCGTGGTGGTGGTGGTGGTCGTGGCGATTTCTGGAGGAGGACCCTTTTTCATGGATTTGTTGGAGGGTTGTTTGCGTACTTGATATGCCCCAGGGGCGAGCGTGCTGGACATGGTAGCTTGTTGCCCCTGAATAAATGACTGTTTCGGCGCTGTCGGTGTCACGATTTCTTCCTCTGGAACAATATTAAGGTCGTCCTCGTCGTCAGAATCCGATAAATCGTACGATGCGACCTGCGGACTCGGTGGAACGATCGTGACGTTCGGCTGCGTGCTGATACTGCTGTTCACGCTGTCCAAGCTCCGTCGCTCTTTCAGGCTGTTCGAGCTGCTCCCGCTCCGACTCCTGTCCTGCTTTTTCCCAAGTAACGTCCCTCGTGTGCCGTTGCTGAGTGTGGTGATGATGCTGGGGATACGACTCTCCTCGCTCGACTTGGTGCTTCGTCTCGAAGATGCGGTCGAGCTGTTGACGACGCTCTGAGTCGGGGTCGTTGGGGATGTGATGGGATTGACAGAGGCAGACTGTGACCTGTTCCGCTGGCTGGTACTGATGATGCTGGGGCGCGGTGATGAGGCAGCGTCGGACGAATTACGCTCGCGAACGTCGGAGTTGTTGGATTTCACGAGTTTTTGGAAAAAGTTGGGGGCCATACACGACCGATTTTACTTAATTGTGATGATCGCCGTCCTTCATTCAGGTAGCCAGTTTTCCGCTACGCAGTCGTTGTAATTTCTGACCGTTCTTGACCCTGATGACGTGAAGTCAGTAATGAATTTAAAATATCATTGTGTGTGCATGTACCTGGTTTTCAATGAAGCGACTAATCTCGAAGCCCAGTCGCGTGTGATGGTGGTGGGGAATGGAAGAAAGGCAAAGTTTGCCCGAAATGTTCTGATCGCATGTTTTGATCACAACCTATCACAACAACGACTGACAATTGTTGGCATAGTTTCTTCCCATCCGACATAGATAACTATAATAAGTAATGCGTATTATTAATGAGTGCTGCATGGCACCCATAATCATCTTATTGTATGCAGACAAGGTTTTGACTTGGACAACGTGTTGAGCATGTGCAGCATTTATTTGGCAAGTCTGTCCCAAAAGAACGTCTTTCATACTCGACGTCAAGAACCGCTAGCAACTCGAGGTGAACAAGTTGCCTCCCCCCTCACCTTGACTCGGCCAGGGGCAAAACTACCGCCCGGTTCAATGTCCGTTCGGATGTCGAGCGCTTCCTACACCAGTGATCACACGATCGATCACAAGCGCTCTCTTGGCGCGCTCGCAATATTAATCCCTTGCACAGATTCCTACACGACGATAACGGGGTTAAAAGAAGCATCCTGATGATAAATGTAGCCGTGAGTTTTTGAGTTCGATAGTGCATAATTAACGCATGCGATGCTGCGCACTGCTGCTACCAGCAACATTTTCGTAAACTTTCCAGACCACAACAGAATGCAACCAAGAAAAAACTGGCACACTTTACAGCCTGGGCAATGCATGAATGGTTTCACCTCAATTGGGTTAATTTTATAACTGATTTTAACATTCCCACCTTCATAGTTTCCAGCTCGTTTAATCTCGTCAAGGAATCACACTGTACTTTCCTCCAATGCACGAAGAGAGGTTCGACGACTCCGGACAGTGATCCCGTACCGTCCAAAATTCTTTAACAGGCGCCAGAGACCGGGGGAATAGGAAGAAGACATGAAAGGAATCCAGCAATTCGCCAGGGTAAATAGAATACCAGGTGTAGAGATTAAAATGAAGATCATAGTTGTCGAGTCATGGATATCCGAGCAGTCGACCTGTTAGTCATGAATTCGACGTCGACCAAAGAGCAATGGGATCGGAATTAATATTGAAAGGGAATGGTGGGGGTCCATGCGAACATGAGTAATAACTCGGAGTCTTCATATACACATATCGATGACACGTCCCGTTGTAGGAGTGAAACATATACCTCAGGGATAAGTTATAATCATCACTCAAGTTCGATGAGTGCACACTACCAGCAAAAAAAAACTGTGAGCTTTCCCAACACGCAACCGGAAACAATGGACTCACTTTACGGCTCAACCTCAACTGCTCCTCGCGCACGAATACTTTCTCCCCAACATACATGAAGATTCCCATCCTCGTGAAACATCCCTCCAGGGGCCGGCCAATATTCATCCATCATCAGGTCTCCCACCTGGATACTTTCCACCTTGCAGAATCGTCCCAGCCTCGTCAAGGAATCACATTGTTCTTTCCTCCAACGCTCGAGGAGAGGTTCGACAACTCGAAAAGTAATCCATCGTGGTGACTGTTCCAAATTCTTTACATGGAACATTAGATCATCGAATGAAGAGACATCAAGAGTGACGCGTCTCAATCGATGCCATCTGTACTTGTCGAAGTCAAGTAGATCCGTGCGGAAGTCGCTATTGTACGGTTCCAAATAACACGATGTGTCATACAGACTCGAGATGACGATGTGTGTCGCACAATAGGCAAGTGCGTTGAGAATCCTGTCAACGGGATTAAAACCACCATCAACATCCGGGGATCCTTCGTAACGGCAGTTGAGAAGGGCAATGGTGTCGAGATTTTGAAAGGAAGTAATGCTGTGTACATCTTGACCGAAATGCATGGTCGTCAGGTTTAAATCATAGAGCACAACGGTTTCGAGCAATGGAGCATCAAGAAGCGAGAGAATGCTGGCAACGCTGTAGTCTTGGGTGATACGCAAAACCCTGAGGCTCGGCATAACAATGAGAGGGATCGTTTCAGGATGCAAAGTATTGGAATGGAGACCGCTGGAGGTCTCAATAGAGAGGTTTGTCAAAGTGGGAATTGTCAGGAAGGAGCGAAGGGTAGGGAACGAATAAAGGTCTGGCGACTCTTGAATCGTCAGTGTAGTGAGATTGGAGAGTGGCGGCAATGAATAGTGATGACTAGTGGTGTCGATCCTAATAGCAGATAGTTTGGGTGCGCCTCTAATAAGGACTGATGGCCGGATACCTCCATCATCCTGACGGACCCCCTCCCCCAGGTCCAATGAGGCTAAGCACATGGCGAGATATTCGAGATTAGGCGCAAACAGACACTCGCCTAGCATGAAATTGAAAGTCCCGATATCCACGGGACTTTCATCAGGATCAGTGGCGAACCTGAAAAGCGTGAATCTACGCCAACGACCAATGTGGGCAACAGCAACCTTGAACAATTGGAAAAAAAGTTCGTTGTATTCGTCCCACTCTTCACAATCCGTACTCGAAATATCGAAGTACAGCTCGAGCAACAGGGTCTTGGATCGGTGAAGATATTTCTCTAGTTTATCGACAGGGGGAGACATCTGACGGCGAGTGTCGAATTTGAAAGCCGTCCAGAGGGTTGGTAGATTAATGGCATTATTGCGCCATTCAGAGCAGACATGCGATAAGGTGACTTCCACTGGTAAAAGCAATGCCTTATCATCAGAATTATCGCGATGGGCACGGGCGAAAATTTCGCCTTGGATTTCAGGCGGGAGGCTGAGTATCATAGCTTTAGAGCCGCTCTTGATAATAATCAAAATGGTGCTCGTCAATCTCACAGAAAGGAATGAATATTTTTCTGACTCTGACCTGCAGCTGTGGCTCGTCTCGTTGACTGTGGGCCGTCGAAATCTGGTTTATGTAGCAGCCTCGATCGAGGCTCGGAGCGAGGAAGGGCCCGGGGAGATCAAGCTGTTTGTCATGAAGTTGTCGACATAACAATGATTGATCGTCTATCGCATTATACTACTACATGAAGTACTTTAAACATCATTTCGAAGAAAAAGGTGACACATAGCACTAATGTACTCTTTCCACCGAATGTTCACAATTTTGAAAAAAAAAAAAACTCCCCCGAAATCAAACTTCCTTTTGATTGAAGGTGAATTTGAAAAATAAGAAGGAATCTTCATTGTGATACATGATGTGAACATCCCTAGATGGACGGAGGCGAAGGAAGAACATTCCAGGGACTGCCACGGAAAAAAAATCTTGAGAGCTTTCCAAAAGGCAGCCGAGAAGAACTGACTCACTTTAGGGGTCCTCGCACACGAATACTTTCCCCCCAACTTGAAGGTAGCCTAAGATTCCCATCCTCATGAAAGATCCCTCCAGGGGCCGGCCAATATTCATCCATCATCAACTCTCCCACCTTCATAGTTTCCAGCTCGCAGAGCCTTTCAAGCGTCGTCAAGGAATCACATTCTACGTTGCTCCGGTGCTCGAGAAGCAGCTCAGAAATTCGGACAGTGAGCGAGTGCGCGGACCGTTCAATATTCTTTACAAAACGCATCAGATCATTGACTGATAAGACATCAAGAGTGATGCGTTTCAGTCGAGGCCATTGGTGTTGGTCGAAGTCGAGTAGATTTATGTGAGTGTCGATCCACAATGGATTATGGAAGCTGGAGATGACGATGTGCGTTGCACGACAGGCAAGTTTGTTGAGAATCTTGATAACTACGGGCAAGCTCTCGTGTCCTGAACGTAGAGCACGGTCATAGGATGTGTTAAGGAGAGCAATGGTGTCGAGTTTTTGGAAGGGAGTGATCTTGTCCACATCTTGGCCAATGTAAAATGACCTCAGGTCTAACATATGAAGCACAAGGGTTTCGAGAAGGGGAGCATCTAGAAGCGAGAGAATGCCGAGGACATTGCGGTCTTGTATAATCCGGAGAGTTTTGAGGCTTGCCATGACGATACGAGGTAGTATTTCAGGATTGCCCAGCGACCGAGGATTCTCGAGGCACATGTAGGATTCGATGGAAAGATGCGTCAAGGTAGGCATCATCAAGGTGGCGCGGAAGACATCGAACGAGTAAAGGTGTTGCTCGAATTTCTCCTGCGTGTCTTGAATCGTCAGGGTAGTGACGTTGGCGAGTGGCGGCAATGAATGGAAATGACTGGTTACGTCAATCCTGATAATGGATAGTTTGGGCGCACCTTCGATAAGGACCGTTGGGTTGATATCCCTTGGATCTTCGGTTCCCTCTGCCAGCTCGGAGCCTAAGCACACGGCGAAATATTCAAGGTTCGGCGCATTAATTTGCTCCAACCACTCTATCAATTGGGGCCATGCCCCAGTAGTGAAAAGGCTGAATCTGCGCCAACGACCAGCATGGGCAACAGCAATCGCAAGCAATTGGGAAAGGAATTGATCACAACCCGCGTCCCACTCTCCACAATCATCGATATCGAAGTACAGCTCGAGCAACTGTGATTTAGATCGGAGGAGATATTCCCCTAGTAGTGCCTTGGATCGGAGGAGATATTTCCTCAGTTTGTTGACAGGGGAGGATGAGAAAGGGCTAGCATCGAATTTGAAAGCCGTCCAAAGGGTTGGTAGATTAATGGCAATATTGCGCCACTCAGAGCAGACGTGCGATAAGGTGACTTCCACTGGCAAAAGCAATGTCTTATCATCGGAATTATCACGATGGGCACGGGCGAAAATTTCGCCTTGGATTTCAGGCGGGAGGCTGAGTATCATGGATTTGGAGCTGTTCTTGATAATAAGTAATCAAACACGGTGCTCGTCAATATCACAGAAAGGAATAATTTTTTTTTGGGCTCTGACCTGAGACTGTGGTTCATCTCGCGGACTGTAAGCCATCGGAAGTTGGGATGAGTAGCGCGAAGAAGGAAGCCTCAGTTGCTCGATCAACCTGTTTGTCATGACGTTGTCGACATAACAATGATCGACTTCCACGGAAACCGTCTCACACTGCCATTCAACGTTCAACGTCAACTTTCATCTGAGAAAGACATCTTTCACAGTGGCTACAAAGCTATGATTTCGATATTAGATCTTCCAAACGAAACTCAAAGTGAAATTTTCACCTTTGCTCACAGCGATAATTCTGCCGATAGGACATTGCTTGCTTCTGCCAGTGGAAGTCATTTTGTCGCATGTCTGCTCCGATTGGCGCGATATTGTCATTAATTCACCGACCCTCTGGACGGCTTTCAAATTCGAAACTCACCGTCGCAAATCCGCCCCCATCGACAAGCTAGAGGAATATCTATCTAGGTCACAAAGGCGCAGCGGCTCGAGCTGTACTTCGATATATTGTTTCGTGGCCTTCAGCTTGCTAAACAGTGTTTTAAAATGATTGACATCGCTATTGCTCAGGCCTATCGTTGGCATAGATTCATGCTTTTCACCGACCTAAGACCTACGGGTCGGGCTATCCGAATCATGGAGGGCTTGCAGCGGCTAAATGGCTTGCGGCAGCTGAATGCTCCTAATCTTGAATACTTCGCCTTGTGCTTAGCCGCCATGGACAGGAGGCGTACCCCATATCCAGGACATATCAATCCATCAGTCCTTCTCGGAGGTGCACCGAGGTTATCTGTGATCAGGAGACACGACGAGTCGCTACCATTCAATGCCGCCACTTTCCAGCATGACTACTCTGACAATTCAATAACCGCCATACCTAACAGCATTCCATTATTCGTTCCATACCTTTCGTTCCATCTTGATGGTTCCCACCTTGACATACCTTTCTATCGAACCTTCTTTAATTATCCACACTCTTTCTTTGGGTGACCTCGAACGGCTTCCTCATATAGTCATGCCCAGCCTCAAGACTCTGCGTATTTCACAATGCGACAACATTCTCTTCTTTCTGTGGCTTCTCGATGCTCCCATTCTCAAAACACTCATGCTCCCCCAGTTACGCATGAAATCGTTACACACAGGTCAAGATCTCCAGAAGATTACTCCATTCGAAAACCCGATACGGTTGCCCTTCTTAATTGCTATGACCTCAAACATTTCACTTACTCCAGCCAGTTGCATTCGGTCGACACTGTTCTTTATGAACTGGCCTTGTGCGCAAAACATGTCATCATATCGAGTCCCACCGCCCCATCGTCAATAGAAAGTGGTTCCGATCTACTGAACTTTGAGAAGAACGAATGGCCTCGATTGCTGTGCATTACGCTTGAGATGTCAACAGTTTCTGGCCTACTGTGCTTTGCCAAGAACTTTGAATGTTCACCGCACTCACTCACCATCCGAGTTGGCGAGCCTGTGCTCGAGGACTGGATAGAAATACAAACAGATTCCTTGACGAGACTTGAAAAAGTCTGCGAAATGCGGACTATAAAGGTAGGAGAAGCCCTGATGATGGACGAATATTGGCCGACCTCTGGAGGGATCTTTCAGGAGGATGGGAGTACTCATGGGGGTGGTGGTGATGCCGGTCATGGACATTGGGCAGAAATGCTTTGCGCGAGAGGCCCACGAAGAGGAAGGTGAAGTCCCAGCTAAATTTATTTGCCAATTGGGAAAACTTGCAAGTTTTACGCCGGTAGTTATTTAGTGTACGGCGTGTCATATGCATATGCAGGAGTTACGTGACTATCATCGAACCCATACAATAGTCACCAGCTAGGTAGGTATATGCGTCACTTTGTGTACCGTTGCAGTTGATCTGTGCAATGGTAAGGCGAACTTTGCACGAAGTCCTATCCATTTTATTTAACTTTTCAACCTAAGGTTCTAATACAAGTGGAGTCCTTGTGAATCTGAGGACCGCGGAGTCCTCAACAAACAACCATGTCTATCTCACCTTCCAATACATACTGTACCTGTGGCACAAACTCATTGTACTGTATACGTAGTTCTACTACAGCTGTGAAACAGGATTTCTTCATTTGGGACAGCAGAAAAACGAAGTGCACAAAGGCCATGGGTGTCAGTACAAGTCTACTTGAATTAAATATAATCATTCATCGAATTCGAGTGGTCCTCGTGTACGAATACTTTCTCCCCATCGGACACAAGGGAAGTTCCCATCCTCATGAAATATCCCTCCAGGGACCGGCCAATATCCATTCATCGTCAGATCTCCTACCTTCATCGCTTCCAGCTTGCAGATTTTTTCGAGTCTCGTCCAGGAATCGGATTCTGCTTTGCTCCGGTGCTCGAGGAGAGGCTCGGAAACTCGGATAGTGAGCGAGTGCGGTGATCGTCCAATATTCTTTATGAAGCGAAATGGATCGTCACCGTCAGCTGATGAGACGTCAAGGGTGATACATTTCAATTGAGGCCAGTCGTGCTTGTCGAAATCGAGTAGATTTGGGTCGCTGTTGATCCACAATGGATTATGAAGGCTCGAGATGACAATATGTGTTGCACAACAGGCGAGTTTGTTGAGCATCATGATAACTAAAGGAAAGCCATCATCCCCTGAAGATGGGTCACGGTCATAGTATGAGTCAAGGAGAGCGATAGTATTGAGATTTTGGAAGGGAGTAATCTTGTCCACATTGGCATGGCCAATGTATAATGCCTTCAGGTCTAAATCATGAAGCACAAGAGTTTCGAGAAGGGGAGCATCTAGAAGCGAGAGAATACCGAGGACATCGTAGTCTTCGGTCATCCGGAGAGTTTTAAGGCTTGGCATGACAATACGGGGGAGTAGGTCAGGATCGCCCAGCGACTGGAGATCCTCGGGACCGCAGGATTCGATGGAAAGATTCGTCAAGGTGGGAATCATCAAGATGGAGCGAAAGGTTCGGAACGAGTAAAGGTGTTCATTTGCCTCGGCCGTGTCTTGAATTGTCAGGGTAGTGACATTAGAGAGTGGCGGCAACGAATGGAAATGACTGGTTGTGTCGATCCTAATAACCGATAGTTTGGGTGCGCCTTCGATAAGGACTGATGGCCTGATATCTTCTGGGTCTTTGATCCTGTGCAGGTCGGAACCTAAGCACATGGCGAAATATTCAAGATTGGGCGCATTAACTTGCTCAAACCGCTCTATAAATTCGGACCTTACCGTAAGAGTGAAAAGGCTGAATCTGCGCCAACGACGAGCATGCGCAGCAGCAATCGCGAGCAATTGTGCAAAGAGTGCATCACAATCGCTATCCCACTCTTGACAATCATAAAGATCGAAGTACAGCTCGAGCAACTTCGTTTTGGATCGGAAGAGATATACCTTCAGCAGTGACTGACATCGGAGGAGATACTTCTTCAGCTTGATGAGAGGGGAGTCCGAGAAAGGGCTAGCATCGAATTTGAAAGCCATCCAGAGGATTGGTAGATTCATGGCAATATTACGCCATCCAGAGCAGACGTGCGTTAAGGTGACTTCCACTGGCAAGAGCAATGCCCTATCATCGGAATTATCACGATGGGCACTGGCGAAAATTTCGCCTTGGATTTCAGGCGGGAGGCCGAGCATAGCTTTGTAGACGCTGTTTATAAACAAAAACGGTGCTCGTCAATCTAACAGAAAGGAATAAATAATTTGCTGACTCTAACCTGTAATCGTAGTCTAGTAGAGTCTAGTACTACCAGCGATTGAGCGTTGTGGGAGAACGTGACGAACACCTGTGACAGGTCCTAACACGCTTGTCACAAGCACGCACATGTGACGAACCTGTTGTCCCGCGCCATTGTGACTTGGACCTCCCTTGATCTTGACTCTCAATGAGTGAAAGCAGTTTCCCGGACAAACGCGATCTGAAATGCCGACAGGAACTCCTTACAACTCCCTCATTCCTCCCTATCGAATAAGGGTAGACGATTTCGCCACATCGACACAGCAAGATCCCCATGCTGGGCCGCTGCTTCATCTCCTCACTCACACTCATTCCGACCATATCAATGGATTATCTGCTAAATCGTTTGGTTTCAACGTATACTGCTCCTATGATGCGAAGGAAATGCTTTTGAAGCACGAAGTGTATGCCGAACGGGCTCTCCAGATGTTAAATTTGCGAGCGGAGAAGGTTAGAACGTATTCGCATTTGAAGGTGGATCCATTACATTTTTCGGATGGCAAGATATATTATCAGGGATCTAGGGATCTATTAGTAAGTCTTTTTTTGTATTTTATTCTTTTACATAAATTCACCTTTCTACTGAACTAAGCGACCGTTACCACTCCATACACCTACTCAAATCGATTTGGCAGGCGACGAATCGGTGACGATAACACTCTTGGATGCTAATCACTGTCCTGGAGCGGTCATGTAAATTATTTCTCTTCCGAACAACCGTTAGAATCTAAATTTTCTGCGATAGGTTTCTTATCGAAGGCGCCCGCGGTGCTGTTCTGCATACTGGAGACTTTCGCGCAGAACCGTGGTTCCTGGAGTCGGTGAGGAGGAACCCATTCTTGCAACCTTACCTATCGCCCTCGATCGATAAATACGACGGAAGTTCTACTCCGAGTGTGACAAAGATCCTCGAAGTTATTTACCTCGATACAGCCTCTGTTTTGTCCCCGCTGGAAGTGCCAACGAAGGTACTAATTTATCTACCTCCCATATCCCCTTTTTACACCTAATCTACTAGGAACAAGCTACCTCTGGATTGGTGGAACTCATGAAGCTTCTCCCAGACTCGGTTTACTTTTTCATCAACTCCTGGACTTGGGGATATGAGGACATATTGAAAGAGGTTGCTCGAAACTTTCACTCAAAGGTATTTCCTTTATTCTGGTTGCTCCATAGGGCCTGATACGTTTACTAGATTCATGTCGACCGATACAAATACTCAATCTACCAACGAATTTCAGACCCATTCCTGCGTATGATTACAACTCAGGATCCATCCTCGACCCGTTTTCACGCTTGCGAACGGTTTCACCGTTGCTCTTTTGTGGAAGTGGAGAACGATTCTTCATACAGGAATGCCACAAGTTCCATGGGCAAACGAGTTATATATGTAAATCCAGTGACAATGGGGACTGAAAACTGGAATATGTACATGGCCGAGACGAAGGCTCGTCTACTTTTGGGGGAGGAGGTCAACAATTTAGTATGTTCCTTTTCTAACTTAAAACTAAGAACATGTATCAACCGAATTATCGCAGCTGGTACCGCTTTCGCGCCATTCTCCACTCCCAGAGCTTCAAGAATTCGTTAAGCTGTTTAGGCCGAAGCGTGTTGTACCCAACACACTTGACCCACGTCTCAAGGGCTTAGATTGGGCTTGCATTGACCAGATGTTTTCTTCGTGTCTGCACCTGCCACTCCAGCGACCACTGTCGGCCGATTCGTTGCGCTTGCATCTGGATATCTCCCCCAACGACCACCTTGCCGTAGCCGACCAAAACGACGGCGACGTGGCGCTGAAGAACCTCGTAGGAGAGGGAGCAGTCAATGCTGCTGCTCGCTGGGCAGATCAAGGCAAACTCTTGAAGAAGCTTTCGGTTCTCAGAGATCATCTTGGTGATGAGGCCAACGCTATAATTGATCAGCTCCTCGGTATCGCAGCACCTCGACGCCGTGGTTCTGACCATCCGGTTCGCGAAAATGCACAACTTGTGGCTGTGGAAAAGGGTAAAGGCAAGGAAATCTCGTCTTCTCGTGATCGCGGAGGGGACAGCGAAGAAGATACAGATGACTACGATAGTGGTGATGAGCGTGGGAGGACCGCACACAAACTTTTCGCGGGAATGGCAGGTATCGGCTCTGACGATAAAGAGAATACCTGGTGGGCTTCGTCGCAGCCATCCGATGGGGGCCAGGAGGTAGACCCTAATTCTAACGCACTCGGCGATATACTCACCGTTTCGCCGCGGAAAGGGCGAATCGAACCAGTCGGGGATGGGGCATGGAGGCTGAATCGTCTAACGCCTGTCTCGTCGCCTATTCGCCAACCCCCACGAATTCCGAAGCATCGTCCCCCAACGCCAGCGCCAGTACGACCCTACAAAACTGTACAGCGTCCCATATCGCAAGAGCCCGTCTCGTTTCCTACACGCTCTCCAGCAAAGCCTTCCAAACTATCAGGGGTTCACAGTCTAGCTTCCCCCATCTGCCTTCTCTCGTCGCCTTCTCCTGTCGAAATCGCCATCGAAGAGAAACGATTGACCCACGCCTCGAAGTCGAAACCTATTCGAGCCCAGTTATCTCAACACACGCCATTCATATCCCCCAAACCTCGCGCTTTAGTGTTTTCCATCCATCCCAAGGCCTCTTCCTCCCGAGCGCCGAAGGAACCAAAGAACTACACACATTCGCGAAACCCGCCGACCGCCTCAGTTGCGCACCAAAGAGGGAACACGTCTTCCCGCGCTGGCCAGAATACGCGATCATGGGATACGACACCAACGCCAATTAGAAAGCGTCCTGGAACAGAAGATGTATCTCCGTCACTTCGGTTGGCGAAGCGGCCTCGCCTTGAGAGAAAAACGACAATGGGGACTGATCACATAACCCTTACATCAGTCCGGCATTTATCTACCAATACCGCTGCTTCATCCAAGTTGGCGGGCGCTTCGAGTACACCGAACTTGCGTACAGAGTCACGAGAACCAGACGCGCAACAACAACAACAACAACATCGTCAGCAAAGTTCTCCATCGATTCCTTGGGTATTTTCCGAGCGGGATATGATTCAAGTCAAACGTATCGAGATGTCGCGGCAGCTAGCAACGCGATTCCCTCACCTCGTAGCCCCAACACACGCCCAGAAGCTCGAAAAACAAATCGCGAGATTGAAGAGGAAGAAACAAGAGAACCTGCTAGCGGCTGTTGGTTCCCCGCAGGGGAATTTCGTTCTCGCTCAGATCCCAGGTCAAGCACACCCGCCGCCACCGCCACCACCACCGCCACCTCCAACACTGGGCGCAGCACACAAATTGGGCATCACACGAACGATACTTTCCTTCGAGACGGTTGAGGACGGTGATGGTGGCATGGATTGGAATCGGAGTCGACAGTTGGTTGATGCCCTGCGCGAGGATCTCAAGAGTGGTCGGAAACCGAAGTTGCCTCCTCTTGTGTGTGCGCAATCGCAGTCGCAGAGCCTGGATACGTCAGATGATTAATGGTCTTTAATGTTCGGCTTGATTGGACGCTCTTTGACTGGCATGGTCGGTTGGGATTGTTATTTTTATTATTATTTATCCGAGGAGTTCTCACAACCGCTCAAATAAAATGATTGCATTCACGAGTGGAGGTCTTGTATCTTGTGGCGGATCCGGACGCTGTGTAAGTAGGTAAGGTGTTTTTGAGTTCGGCGCAAACCATTCCTTGATTGCCATATCTCTTTACAAGTCCATTGGCCGCACGCTCATCGAGTGTGGTATCTTCGATGCCGTCATGAGAAACCCCTACTCTATTCTGGCAGCTCCCGATGGATGGCGACTACAGCGTTCCAATGTCTTTTCCCCTTTCATACTACGTTGTGCCAGTAAGTGCACAGGTATGAAAGCATTCATGTTAAGGCCACAACCCTAACAAGCGAGTGCATTGTTTCCAATCGGAAGTTACAAGATTCCCATCCTCGTGAAAGATTCCTCCAGGAGCCGGCCAATACTCGTCCATCATCAGGGCTCCCGCCTTCATCCCTTCCAGTTTGCAGACTTTCTCAAGTCTCGTCAGGGCATCACAATGTGATGCCCTGCAATGCGCAAGAAGAGTCTCGACGACTCGGATAGTGAGCGAGTGTGGTGACCGTGCAATATTCTTAGCGAGCGACATTATATCGGACTCCGATGAGACACCAAGAGTGACGCATTTCAATCGAGGCCATTTATGTTCGCCGAAGTCGAATAGATCTGCGCCGCTCCACGACAGACCAGAATAGCTCGAGATGACGATGTGTGTTGCGCAACAGGCAAGTTTGTTGAGAATCATGATAACTAAGGCCAAGCTATAACCGTGCTCGGGTTCTTCTTCGTCTCGATCATAGCTCACATTGAGAAGGGAGATAGTGTCGAGATTTTTGAAGGGAGTAATTTTGTCCACATCTTGTCCAATGTATAATGACTTCAGGTCTAACATATGAAGCACAAGTGTTTCGAGAAGAGGAGCATCTAGCACCGAGAGAATGCCGAGGATTTCGCGGTCTCCTGTAATGCGGAGAACCTTAAGGCTCGGCATGGAAATGCGAGGGAGTGTTGTAGGATCGCCCAGAGACTGGAGGCTGTCGAGACTCATGGTGGTTTCGATAGAAAGATTCGTCAATGCGGGAATCATCAAGATGGAGCGAAAGGTCCGGAGCGAATAAAGGTTGTCAATTATCCCCGGCGAGTCTTGAATTGTCAAGGTAGTGACGTTGGAGAGTGGCGGTAATGAATGGAAATGACTGGTTGTGTCAATCCTAATAACAGACAGCTTGGGTGCACCATCTATAAGGACTGACGGGTTGATATCTCTTGGATCCTCGGTGCCCTCCAGCAGCTCCTCCGAGCCTAAGCACACGGCGAAATATTCAAGATTAGGCGCACTGATGTGCTCCAACCACTTTATGAATTCGAATTTCGCCAGAGTCGGACTAGTGAAAAGGGTGAATCTGCGCCAGCGACCAGCGTGTGCGACAGCGATTTCGACCGATTGGACAAAGGGTTCATGGTAACACTCGTCCCACTCTTCATAATCAAAAATTGACACATCGAAGTGCAGCTCGAGCAATTGGGTCCTGGATCTGAGGAGGTATTCCTTCAGTTTATGGATGGGGACAGATGCACGGCGGCGACTGTCGAACTTGAAGGCCGTCCATAGGAATGGTAGATTAATGGCAATATTGCGCCAATCAGAGCAGACATGTGACAGAATGACTTCCACTGGCAGAAGCAATCCCCCTTCATCAGAAACGTAGTAATGGGCATGGGTGAAAATTTCGCTTTGGATTTCCAGCGGGAGCCCTAGTATCCTCGCTCTGTAGCCACTCTAACGATGAAAAACGTCCTCGTCAAGCTCAAAGAAACGAAGGATGGCGTTTATGGCCCTGACCTGAGATGGTGGAATAATAGGTTGGTTCTTCAGGATATGCACCATAATGCGCTAGATGATCAGATGTTGGAACGAAGTTGAGGCAAGTTGAAGGAGAGGAGAGTGGAGGGCGAGAGAATTTGCAAGATCGGTGATAGCCGTGATCCGGGCCGATTCGTCGACATTCGAACACGCGTTTAGACAGAGCCTGGAAAGCCAATTTTAATGACCGTCACACAGTTTAGATAACTATGAGGATAAAACGGTGAAATTTGATGATAGCGATGGGCCCAATTCCTGCGACTACTGCGACCAGCAAAAATCTTGTGAGATTTCCCAGCAGCCAACTAAAGTAATCGACTCACCTTAACCGTCCAGCAGCCCTCGCACACGAATGGTTTTATCCCAGTCGATACGCTTTTCTACATTGCCATCCTCCTGAAAGATACCTCCAGGGGCCGGCCAATATTCATCCATCAACAGGTCTCCTTCCTCCATAGTTTCCAACATGCAAACCTTTTCAAGGCTCGTCAAGGCATCTGGTTCCTCTTCCTTCCAGTACTCGAGCAAAGGCTCAACAACTCGAAGAGTGAGCGAGCGTGGTGAAGATCCGATGGGTTTTAGGTAGACCATGAGATCGTCAAATTCTGATAGATCGAGCGTGATGCACTGCAATCGCGGCCAATCGTGCTCGTCAAGATGGAGTAGGTTTGAACCGCTTTCGAGTAACGATGGCTCGTTAGAACTCGAGACGATGAGGTGTTTGGCGCAACAGGCGAGTTTGTAGAGAATGATGTCAGGTAAATCCAAGGGATTGAAGTGAGAACTCTCGATATCTATATCTCTGGGTCCAAAGCGGCAGTCAAGAAGGGCAATAGTGTCGAGGTTTTTGAACGGAGTAATCTTGTGAATATCTTGACCGGTGTATAGCGCTATCAATGCTACATCATGGAGCACGAGTGTTTCGAGAAGGGGGGCGTCTAGAATACCGATGATATTGTAGTCTTGTGTAATACGCAGAATCCTGAGGCTCGGCATGATAATGGGAGGGAGCATTAAGCTGAGATCGAAATCAGCGGTGTCGAGACTCAAGGTGGACTCGATGGAGAGGTTTGTCAAGGCGGGAATCATCAAGATAGAGCGAAAAATTTCGAATGAATAGAGGAAATCCTGTTTTTCCGAGTCTTGAATTGTTAGAGTAGTGACGTTGGCAAGTGGCGGCAACGAATGGAAGTGGCTCCTTGTGTCGACTCTGACGACAGATAACAAGGGTGCGCCTCCGGTAAGGACCGATGGCGTAATATCTTCTGGGTCCTGCCTACCGGCCAGAGCAGTTGATGCGAAGGATAGGGCGAGGTATTCAAGGCGAGGTGCGTTCAGCCGCTTCAAACCATCCACGATTCCGATAGGCGATAAAATTGCATCGGTAAAAAGTGTGAATCTACGCCAACGACAAGCGTGAGCAAAAGCAATTTCGACCAATTGAAACAGTGTTTAGACTCCCGAAAGTCAGAAACTGTGATATCGAAGTATAGCTCGAGCAGCTGTGTCCCGGATCTGACGATATATTCTTCTAGTTTGTCGATGGGGGCGGATATCGGTGCACGGCGATTATTGTCGAATTTGAAAGCCGTCCAGAGGATTGGTGAATAAATGGCAATCTTGCGCCATTCAGAGCATGCGACAAAACGACTTCCACTGGGAGAAGCAACGCCTCGGCCTCATCACTAGAATTGTCGCGATGGGCATGGGTAAAAATTTCGCTCTGGATTTCCAGCGGGAGACCTAGCATCGATAAAGTTGGTTGTAACTCAACACCCGAACCATTGATTCACTGGCTAAACGACATGCCGTTGATTAAGTAAGGTTTGTGCCGAATACACTTCCCCGGCCCGAGCGCTGACTCATACTTAAGCGCCCTTGTGGTTCTTGGCCTTGTTATGCAGGTTATCGGTGGGCTGTTGTTGGGCTATTGTATTTGAGGTTGATCGAATAACAACAACAATTCTCGAAGAAGCAGAGTGGAATGTGTTATAGCGCTTTTCAGCATGCATTCCGTTGTCCTTCAATTTCGCCTCCAAGCTACTTATATAAAAAGGTATTACAACACCGTGACAGTATAGGCCTCAGGCTGCAGGCGGACACCTCCGGACGCTCACGGACCTCTGTGGGGAACTTGGTTCGCTTGGCAGAGTCGTTCTCGCAAAAACACAAGGTGGGGTTTAAACACTCCAAAATCTGAGCGCTACTAATAAACCGACATTGGGAGAACCTTATCGATCGGGGAACGCACGTTTGCCGATACGACACCGGGCGCAATCTGCTTGGAGCATTCTCGCACATTTTTTTGATCCTAAGCCAGTCGCAGGCGACTTTTTAATTGGCGAAGGCCTTTCTTCCTCTGATGAATTTATTGCGCAAGTCGCATTTATTCATTGTTAGCCGACGTCCCCAACCAGTGTGAGGAACGTCTATGACCAAATCGCGCCCGAACGCTCAGCCGTCTGAATCCGCTCCCTTCCAATCCGACTCAATCCCTTTTCGTTTTATCCTATTTAATTGGTCTCTTAATTTTCTTCTATATACATATACTTTGTTGCACTAAGCTGAAAGTGATATTCCCGAAGAGTGGCTGGATGAGTGGATAGAAAGTAATAGAAACCCATTACACGCACCTGTCCCGACCCTCTGGATGCGGATGGCACTCGGAGTCCCATAGCATGCGAGAAGTGAAGACGACACGAGGACTCATGAAGTAAAGCTAACACTGGAATCAAAATGTGGTTTCGGGCACTTGAGTACCTACAGCAAGGTGAGCACAGAAGAAAAGGAAGAAGGATGGAAAGAATTGGAAAAAGTGACAAGTCCTCTATGATGTACAAAATCCGATGATATAGGGTGGCAGCTCTACAAATAGTTGCCGAATAGTGATTTATGTGATTAAAAAAGACTTTTGGAAGCTTACGCTCCAAAGCGGCGACGAGAATGCCCAAGGCGGTATTTCGAGGAATTAGCATCTACACCGTGATCGAGTGGGATCTTCATCTTCCTCCCCAACTTTATTCTCCCGAATGACCTTCAGGAAAACAGTCTCCAAGGATGCCCTTTCGACAGTGTATTCCATGAAATTACCATGGCTGGACAAGACATTAAAAAGTTTCGCCAAAGAAAAGTCACTCTGCGAGGAGATTGGAACCTCGAAACGGGTTGCGACATCGTCAGCCATGCGAGAGCCCGGAATATGGGCCATCAATGCGCGAGCTTTGACCACCTCGTCTCTAGAATGACACGTAAAATGCACTTCGTAGGAAGCGTAGCGAGCTATCAAGGACTCCGGCGTGCCAAGGGCTGACGAAAGTGAATCTGAGCGATCAACATCAATGAAATAGGGCATGGACCGTACCCAGCATCCGTCTCGCGAGGATTCCAACCTTGTTTGACAACGCGGAAGCCTCCTCCATCGAATCTAGAAAACCAAATGATAATCATGAGAAAGTTGGTGCCCGGAATGAAACTTACGCGTCGTGATAACGATGGCTTTCCCGACAGATACACCACGAAGCACTTGCCACATATCACGCTTCATCTTCGCGTCCACACCCGTTGAAAATTCATCAATAAGAATAACGGGAGGATTTCCAAGAAGGGATATGGCAAGTGCCAACTTCCTCTGGTTACCGCCGGAGAGCTTGCACGCTAATCTGTCCGCGAACAGATCCAGCGACGTCATTTTCATGATCGAATCGACGCTCTCATTTAGTTCGTGGCCGCCCTTCAACCCTTTCAGCTTCCCGTAGATCCGAAGGTGTTCCCGGACGCTGAGCTGAATGTCTATCGCAGTAAATTGGGGACAGAATCCGAGAGCGGATCGCGCAGAATGAGGATTATGGACAACGGACGTTTCCCTGATAATTACGTCGCCAGAATCAGGTAGAACATCGCCGCCTACAAATATGTTAGCACACAAATCAGCGAGGCACAAGAGGAAAGATATTCGTACGGATGATATTGAATGTGGTCGTCTTTCCTGCCCCGTTGGGTCCTATTAACGCGAATATGGTGTCCTGGGGGACCTCGAGGTTAACGTTATCGACGACTCGACGGCCACGGAATGCCTTTGATAAGTCAACTGTTCGAAGAAGGTGGCTTGGCACCGCAGCTGAGTCCCCAGTTTTCGCGGATTCTTCAGCTAACTCTCGTTTCCGTTTTCTATCCGAACGTCTTCGACGCCGGGATTTCAAGAAATACAATGCTCGAGACCCGGAATCAACGAGGACAAGGATGGCCATGAGTACGAGAGCGTACACGATGAGATAGACGATAGGGCCACCGTAATGATTGATAGAGCCGAGGGTGGATGCACCTGCCAGGTCGTCGCCACTGCAAGCAAGAGAAAAAAGGTTTGCCGCTATTAGAGATGCACGACCCTGGTATTCGAAACACGTCAAATTGGTCCTCGCACTAACTGTGTAAAAATAACTTACAACGCTCGCGACTGGGGCTACTATTGAGATCGCAAAATTGGCGATGGTGATGGAATGGCTCGACTTGTCGGCTGGGCCGAAGGTGAAAATAAACAGGTAGGCAGAGACATAAAGCTAGTCAGAAAACCAACCGTCAGGAATGTATAAATAATGCGAGTATCCCACTTACGACAAAGATTATGAATTGGTACCCAGCCACGATCGCAAATGCAGCGAGTGGCGATGAGACCATCAAAGATAGGCAGTATGCGAAGAGCGCCGCAGAAACCCCATAAAGAACGAGGACGAGCCACTATGTTGAAAAAAGCGATTAAAAAAAATTGCCCCTGGAATGAATGAACAATCTTACCAAGAAGCCGAGGCCATAAAACTGATGAGCGACGGTAGCGAAAATGATAATAATAATCGTCGAAAGTAAAACCGATGAAATCATATCGAACATGAGATGTCCTAACCACAAACCGATCGGGTTCGTCAAGCCATTCGAAGATTGCATGGCTTGCACGGAGGACAAACGCTCTCGAGAAACATATAGCGCATAAAATGCAGGGTATACAGCCTGCAAGTGAAGATTAGAACTTGAGTGAATGCTCGAAGGAAGGAAATGCAGACCATCGCAGCGCCAAAGAAGAATAGCCATTTTAGATACAGCAAAGTGTTGGAAACGACCTTCGGAAAAGTGGAATAATACGCCTCTATAAGAACCGGCGCACCTCTCGCGTTTCCAGATGAGTTGAGGGCTAGGTTGTATAGCACGTTCGTTGCCAGGTTTAGCATGGAGGAGCCCCGGATTCCAGGAGGGCTTGCTTCCCATGCCACTAACGAAGCACCGGTGCTCAAGCCGATTGAGATACCACCGAGAGAAAGGTTGTGGTAATTTTCGGATATTGTGTTGACAAAGGTTTGGTTATTCGGTTCGTTGGTAATGTTCAACGACCTAGTGCTTGGCCCGAGGGTGGAAATAATGTTCGGTGGCGAAGCAATCACTTCAGACGTAGAGGGCCCGGTTGCATGAAGTATCGGCGAGTAGGGAAGGTAGAGCGGAGTCGCTGACGAGCTGTAAAACCTTTCGCCACATTGTTGTTGTTGACCTGCGATGAATACGAGCGGAATGCAAGAACCAGCGACCGCAACGATTATCATGATAAGCGGGCTGAGCCAACTCCGCCTCGCGATCAAAACGCGTTTGTGAAATATAGTGAACGCCTGAACGAGAGGTGAAACGGGTCTTCCATTTGGTAGGTCGAGCAGGGTCGGTTTGGCTAACGGCACGAGGGTGTCCATAGATGATTCGTCTTTCACCTCGTTTTCGGCCATAAGTTCGAGGAAGATGTCCTCGATGGTGCTTCCTAAAATTTCGTAAGATGTAATCCTTTTCATATGAACTTCGCCATCAAGCATTCCTAGCACGCGCCCGACGATATGGCTGTCCCGAGTTTTCAGATGGTACAAGACGTGGGTGGGAGAAGGCGTCGAAAGGAAGGCGAGGGGAGCGATGGCTCTGATTTTCTCCAGGATTTCTTGGACGAGCGAAGAATCTTGCTTTTCGAAATCATCGGGCGAAGGGAACATGACCTGAATCGTGTATCCATCGCCTAGGTCCCGTTTCAACGCTACAGGCGAACCAGAAGCGAGAACCTTTCCGGGAGGCGTCAATATAACAATCTGGTCGGCCAGTAAATCGGCTTCGTCAAGGAACTAAACCGAATGCTTTAGTTCATGATCACATGAAAGCGTGAAACATACACACATGAGTTGTGAACACGATGCTTCGATCCTCGCGAAACGTGGTCAAGATTTTCCATAATGCACGCCGACTTAGAGGGTCAACGCCAGAAGTACATTCATCAACCAGCAGGACTAACCTGCCGTAAGTAAGGCGATTTAAAGACTTACAAAATGAAAACGTACCCTTAGAGCCACCAAGAAGCCCGATTGCAAGGTGGAGCTTCCTCCTCTGACCGCCAGACAAAGTAGCCGAAGATGCGTTGATCTTGCTTCCCAGATCACAATCTCGCAGGAGTTGTTCAAGGTCTTCATTGGCCACCGAATTTTGAGACCACTTCACGGCTTTCCAAACGCGTAAAGCTTGCAAACACGTCAACTCAGGGAAGAGGACGTTCTTCTGCGGTACAATTCCTAACGATCCGCGTGGAGGCCTAGGACTACCACCCTCAAAGACGATTGTTCCACTGGTAGGTTTCGAAAGTCCGCCCATGAGGGATAATATCGTCGATTTTCAGATCTAGGACGAGGAGAAACATAAGCCTCACTATTCCACGAGGCACCAAGCGGTTCAAAAAACCTACCCATTGGAACCGAGCATCACGAATATTCCAGTTGCTGGAACGTTGAGGTCAAGATTGGAAACGGCCGTTACGGCACCTTTAGAGCGACGTCTAAAGCCTTTGTAGGTCTTCGTTAAGTTACGGATGGACACTGCCACGTTCGCGGGTAACGAAGCAGCATCGAGCAAGGTCTTTCTTCTCTTCCAAAATGCCAATGAAAAGGGCCGCCCTGGGCCGGACGTTGCATACAATAACCGCTCAAACAAGAGAGCGAGGCACGGCCAAAGAAAGATATCGACCTAACGAGGAGAAAATAAATAAATTCGTAGGATCAAATGAAAATAGAGACCACATACCAGTGCAGCGATTAACAAAGGAAGAACGAGAATATCCCTATCGGGATCGCCCTTGACAGCGTTGGTAGGAATTTGATGATTTTCGTAACCGCATATTGCCTTGAGAGCGAAGATGTAGAATGAAGGCGGGAAGATGATCGAAAAAACGAACAATACAGCAGTCGATGAAGAATGCAGCACCAATCCGAAGAAGCAAAAATTATAGCTAGAAATGTCGCCACAACGGCAGCCAATTGCGGACTGGTACTAAAAGGCGCGGCGATGAAAAACGACCAACTCGCGAGAACCAACCCCAGAAGGACATGGACGGCGAGGACGAGGGCGACGCTTGTTTTCAGGAATAATAAGTATTTCCAGATTAAGCTGACAGCAATCCATGCTGGAAGGTAAGTGACGGAAATGCCGATATGCCAAGACCTATAACGATTGTAACGTCAGAAATGCATTACAGTCTTGGTGAGGAAATATCAAACACAATATGCGCGCGGATTCTAGGAGACCCATCGCCTTCATATGTTCTGTTAAAAGCAGAGTCCGCTCGCTCGCCACTGAACCAGGAATTTGGTATGAAATTCCGATGAACGTGACGAAACTATAAGTATTCGTCAGGCGGCTGAACCAAATGCATGATCGAAATCGGACCACTCACAAAGCGAGGCAAATTATCTGCCTAACACCTCGAATGTAACCTCGAAAACATTCAGTCTAAGAAACATTCAAAAAAAGGGGTAAACAGACTCACTAAGGCGAATGGCCGTCTTCTGCTCGGCATTCGTCATGTTCGTATAAGGCCATTCCAGGGGAGTTTGTTGCGGGATTCCAGTCTGTAGCTCGATGATAGCCTGTGATCCAGACCGACATTTCAATTTACAGTGCTACAGGCAGAAAGTAGCGAGACGCACCTGGTCCACAGCCCACTGCAAAGGGAAAATCCTCGTCTCAAAATCGCTCGTATGATGCTCGACATCAATAGATGAAAGACCCGCATCGGAAAAGATTGTATAATTCACAGGTCGCGTCCCCGGTGCGTCCACTGACGGAATATCCGTGAATCCAACTCCTGCAAAACAACTCGAGAGAGCGTTGAAGTTTTGAGGGCAAGATGCGGAAATATCGGAAAGGTTTGCAACTTCCTTGACTCCAGCGAGTTGGGTCGATGTGAAGTTTGACGTGATTCGTGCGATAATTTGAAACGGTGATGGGTTGCTTGCGCCGTTCGTCCCGTCGGCCCAGACCAAGGACTTACTGCCATCAAACTGGTCGTCGATAGCGTATATAGAAGCTGGCTCGCCGAGACCGTACTTTATGAAAACTAAGCATCGTGAACTGAAATGAAGATAAACAAAAACATACATTATTCAGTCGATGGAGGAAGACCTTTCCATAGGCAAGAAATACCCCATAGGCTACGGGAAGAATCAGGCAGCGCAAGATGGTTAACTAAATAAGAAAATCATCAGACCAGGAAGACGAACGACTTCACGGAAACGGAAGACGATTTACTCACAAACGGGTGTTTAGAGAGGACGATCCAATTCTTCCAGAGGAGCGCACGAAACTGCCTCCAGAATAGATTCAACATGGAATTTCGTCAATTACACCGTGGGTATTCGAATGTCATATGGCGGTGAAGGGAGGTGAGTCCGACAAGGGAACCGTTGCAATGTCTTTGATGCTCATTTCAGAAATCGGATTCGTGGGGGTATGTGAGACGGTTCATACCTTTTCCCTAATCCGCATCCATTACGTTCCGCATGATCAATACCATCTGTATGGCTGAAAACGGGGACCAATGTCCGTATGACAGAAATAAATCCATGGAAGTTAGGTTCCATGTTTAGAAAGGAGAATAAATGTGGGAGGAGGGCAGACGAGGGTGAAACTATTTTTGATTGGTTCTCCAACAGAACGCCAAAACACCTGCCCTGATGGAGCATCACATGGTTTAGACGCGCTCACGCCTCGAAAGTAGAAAAAATTCACTCGGTTTCCATCAATGCCCAAAAGAAAGCAAAATCCATGCATCATGTGTCATTGGAGAGAGCGAGTTAAAGGATTTGATGATTGGGTATACATAATTAATTGTCAATCCGTTTTGTTCGTGTTATAACTTTCTATCAGTGTCAAGCATTGACATGTCGACACCCTAATCGTCATCGTCATCACCTTCATCCTAGCCATCTAAGGCGCCAAGAAAAAGAGCCTAAGCTGGTGTTCGGCGTAAATTTTCGTTCACCTCCACCCAACCCATCAACCTCCTTTCCCCATCGCCAACTCCACAATCACATAAACATTCGCCGCAACCACAGCGAGCCACATCACGGCACCCACCACATTCGTCAGCATATTATTGCTATAATCCACCAACTCGCCCTGCTCGCCATCACCTGCTTTCTCCGCATCCCCCGCTGATTCGCCGGCTGTGGGGGAAGCATCGCCATCGGAAACAGCATCTGTCTGCCGCGATTTGCGTACGGACATGATCGCCTTCTTGGAGGTACAGTAGAGCAGTGGGAAAGTGACAAAGGGCAGGACGATGGATAGGGCAACTTGCGAGGCTACGAGAAGAGCGTCGACCCCTGAGCGTCCGACAGCGATGGCGACGACCATGGACGGGACGATAGCGATAAGTCGCGTAACGAGGCGACGGACCGCAGGCTGCGTTATAGTCAGAACCCTGAAAATATTGAACCAACGGCTAAAGCACACACCGAAACTCGCCACTGCAGGAAACCTTCGCAAACAGCTTGGCCAGCAACAGTCGCAATAAGGGAGGAGCTCTGGAATGAAAGACATCAGAAAAGCCTCCCAAGGAAAATTATAGAATCCAGCGAACCTGACCAGCAGCCAACAACGCAACAGGAAATAATGTCGCCGCACCTGTACAAAGATAAGGACCTACAATTAACCTAGTCATAGGAAGCGTACCTTGTCCAACAAGATCTCTGATGAGGTCATATGCATCGAACAAGCTCGCAGGAGAAGAGTCCCCGCCTGTATTGCCTCGCCCATAGAAGAAGACCGCAGAAGCCAGCATCAAAATCCTAGCAAGAAATGTCAATCAGCCCAAAAATCAACAAGGACAGAAAATGGAAACCCACAGAGAGTTGATCATCACCGCAAAGCCAAGCAAACTGCCAACCATGTCAAACGTCCCATGGTTGAGGTGGGCCTTTATAAACTCGAAGGGATTGTTCTCATGTTCGCCATGGCGCGTCGCAGCCGCATAAAGGTTCGGAGGCGGTTTGCGGAAGGCACCCAGAAATGCCTCTTTTCTGTCCTCGTAGAACCTGTGAAATATGGACCGCGTCTTGACTGACTTTACCGGAAGCGACATGTCTGACTCTTTATCGAGTTGTTCCAGGTTGCTCTCGTCCTTTTTGGAACGAAATGAGACGCGATCCTGGGTAGCTAGCGCCGACCCAAGAAACAGACTGTGAGGCATGACAGTAGCGCCGAGGATACCAACAGCTAACGGACGCAACTCTGAGTATAACGAACGAAGGTCGCTGGCCAAGACACTTACAGGTGTAAATCCCTCCCGACCCAAAAATGTATTTTGAAGGAATATAACCCTCGAATGCATGTGCCCAATTGACATCGACCTTGGAGATGATGACGATCATGCATACAAGAACGGCGATGACCTTAGACGAACTCCATCAGCCACACGAAGGATGATATCAAAAAAGGAAAAAAAAAAAAAGAGAAAAAAAACTTACCATTGCACCAATAAGGATCTCAAACATCTTTACAGGCTTCCCTCGGAGGGGGTCACCCATGGCAAGGATGATGATGACATCAAAGGCAGTGATTAAAACTCCATGCCAGAGTTCGAGCTTCGGGAAGAGCAAGCAGAGTGCAATCGCCGATCCCAGAAGCTCAGCGAGGTCCGTGGCAATAATGGCAATCTCTGCTAGGATATAGAGAGGATAAAGGCCCAACCATCGATACAGAAGCGTATGCTTCGGGCGGTTGTACAGTAGCAATCGACTGTGGGAAGCCAAATCTATGATGGCGTGGAGAACAGAATCAGTATATGATATCGAGCATCACTGCGGACCCAAAGGAACAGAATGAACGTAAGATCGGAAGAAAAATCAACCATCGACATCAAAGAAAGAGAAGTTCAAAATGGGAAATATATACAACCACTCCCATCAGCGCTCTTGCAAGGCATCTCCAGGGAAGTGTTATAATAATAACCCATTTGTCGTCTGGGGACGAGACACCGATGACATCGACGTCAACGGGGAGATGTATACAGCCGGCACCTCGGCAGCAAATCCAGCGCCATACTCCACATATCCAACTGCACATTCGAGACCAGTCGATTTCTGGAACGATGACTCACCGATGCCTGTAACGCAACCCAGCCTAGCGGCGAGGACCTAGATATTCCATCCATCAGCCGAGGAATAACCGAACATCGATAAGACGCACCTGTAGAAATACCGCGAAGAGTCCAGCAAGGAGTACCACGAAGAGCAAACGGTACCCGAACTCAGAGCCAGCTTGGAGATCCACCCCCCAATTTCCACTACGTCGATAGTGAGCAACGAACGCGACAGAAAAAAGTAGGCGAGAGCTCACGGATCAAAGTAGGCGACAGCACATATTATGCCAGTACCGGTATGTTTCTTTCCATGGTGTATGATGACCGTTGTGGCGCGTTTGAGGCGGTCAGTGAAGGATGACGAAGGAGGGGTTGATTCTGGCATGTAAGAAGAGGAAGGAAGAATGAGGGACGGTTAGTTTGGCGAGGCCATAAAATAGTAAACAGCGAACCCAGGACAGTGGACGGGATGAGGATGGACGAAACGATTGAGCGGTACGGCGTTGACTTTTTTCATTCTTGGGCAGCCACATGCCGTTGAACTGGACCCAATCAACCGTCACCATTCCGGCCTCGGCCGATCAGTTCGCTCCCCCTCACCACCACCACGTTTCCGAGCTCTTGCTACGAACGAACAAAAATAATACAAGTGCGCCACACAAGTCCATAAAGCGAAACAAAAAAGTCCAACAATTCCAAAGCAAAAAAAAAAAATATCCCCTCTAATGCAACGAAAAGTCTTGGACTCTTGGCGACCCAAACATCGGTTTTAAGGAAAACTCAATGACACGTTTTTGTTCTCAGTGATGACCCTTTGGCCAACGGATCGCCGGAAAAGGGAGAACTGTCGTGCTTCAGGCTGCCTGAACGGCTTCTCAGAAGGCGACACTCCGTCTGGCAGCCCAACGGCTTCCATTTCCTGTCTCTCGCACTCCTACCTGGTCAAGCTTTGCTTCCTCTGTAGCACCTCGAGCTCGCCAACGACCGCCAAACCGCAGCGACTGCAAGTCGATTCCGAAAGAGTGTCTCCTTGGCTTTTCCAATTTCGCATCGTCTTCCCTGGACGTTTCTCCTGAGGCCCCACCGTACCAGTTCCTAGGTGATGATGTCGTTTTGGCTCGAATTCCAGTGTTTGGTGTCCCGAAGAGTCTTGAAGCCGCGTGTTCGCCTTCTTCGTGGACGCGTGTTGTTGCCTCTAGCAAGGACGAGCCAGAGCAGTGTTCCTCCAACAGATTTCTGCCAGACCCTAGGTGATTTCCGAAACTTCCCCATGACGGCGGCCGCTCCTGAGCCGGAGGAATCGTCGTATAGGTATCGACTAGCTTCCCAATTCTAGGAGATCCATTTGCTTGTTCAAACCCAGAAACGCTAGTGTCGTGACCAGAGGAAGGCCCAGTCACGTCTTCTAAAATCTGCGAGAGTCTCTTCTTCCAGTTACGCCCGGTGCTTTCGGCCTTCGTATCTGCACTCGCAGCGGTCCTGCCCTTGTATATGTCATCACGCCGAGCCAACCAGCCGAAGCGATTTCCAAAGGTCCGCATTTCCGCTTTCCTTCCGGGGACCCCAACCATATCACCGCTAAGAATGTCGTCGTCGCCAGAACGAGAAAGCAACCGGCGAGCCAATATACCATCCAGCTTTTTCCCAAGGAAAGACCGCCTCCTATGCCCTTTGCCCAGAGGGTCCACGAAGAGGTCCGTGCCAGTACCCAAAACATTGGAGCGCCTCGCATCAACTAAAGGCGTCACAAAATCCAGTTCGTTGGGAACGCCAGGCGCCGCAGCACATGTCGTGATATGGCCCTGATAATCACGTCCACTGTCATCCAAAAGACCCCTTGGCAGTAATTCAACCGAACAACCCAGTTCAGGTGTCGGAGCGGTCAAGGTCAATTCGGGAATGAGCATCATCGAGTCCTCCAGAGCGTGCATATCGTTGTAGAATGGCCGTCGCTCACGACCTTCTTCCAAATGTGCATCTGAAAGAAAAAATCTTGTGTCAGTTTTCATCGAAGCCCCAAAGATTCAAAATGACAAGCGCATGTGCGTCGCGCTCACCCTCTCCGAAGTTCTGGGTCTCATATTGCCCACCTGTAACCTCTTCATTAATCCTACTTTCGACCTTGCTCCATTCCAATCCTCCGAAGTCGCCAAAAGTGGATAGACTGAAATAATCGATTGCCTGAAATTTAAAAGTCAAGAAACGTTAGCGAATGCTGTCTTTACTCCTGATCCACTATGGAGACCACAGTAACAATGCCCAAAGACGAATGTACGTCAATCACAGGACTACATTCGAGGTTGTTTTGATAACCGTGTTCATTTAGGGAAAGATCAGATAACTGAACGACAAGGCGTACCATCACCCGGCCTAAAAAAGCATTAACGTACCCTTTCCTCTAGCAACTGTCCGTAACTTGAGCCGGAGCTATCCTCCAGAGAAAGCTCATTAGGAGCCGCCACGGACCTCGCCGCGCACATTAACGGACGCTCGCTAAAAACTTGTGGATCCTCGATGATGGGCGACAAACCCAATTCGAACAACCTGTTCGCATATGGACCGGAGCTTGAGCTTGAATGTGCTCTTATCCGTTGATTCTACAAAGACATGGTCAATTCCGACCTAAGCGGATACGAATTCCAAGATGAGGTACAACTTTGAATACCTTGCTATTATTGTCATTGTGTTGATTAAAATCAGCCGCGATGGCTGGAAGCAGAGGCGGAGATGATTGAGGATTCGGTATCGCGAAGATTGTATCCGTGGATGAGGTCAGCTTCAAAACGGAAATGAAAATAAGGCCCATCAGTTTGGAACATGTCCAAGGTTGGAGGAGGAGTCGTAACAAAACGGAATACCGTTCTAAGAAGTTGGATCCAACTTACCCTATTGCTATTGTCAACAGGAACCTCGTTTGACCCAATTAACGAGGTCCTTTGATGGCCGTCGCCGCGAGTGGACGCGAAGGCCAATATTGGAGGAGCAGAGTTTCGTTTCTAGAATGATGATGACAGCCTTTTAGAAGAGTGAAGCGGCGTCTAGTACGCAGTCAAATACCTCTTTTCCTTTCTTAGTTGGGCTAGAAGCCGACTCGCGCTGCCTGTGGAACCTTCTCTGTATATTTTTTAGTAAATGGGTGCGTATTCGTTCAGCAGTCATCCTCGTCCGACCAAAGCAGATAACATACCGCCGCACGGTTGTCTTGCTACAAAGTAGATCCAACTAAATGACGGTAATTGATAAAGGCGGAAATGGACCTTACATTTGAGTTAGAGGAATATAACGCTGCGATATCCTGCAGAATCACGGAAATGCTTTAGCTTCGCATCATCGTGGCGTTTTTTCTCCCACTCGAGGTCAACGTCGACTTACTTGGGTAAGGCGTCTCGTCATGGAGGAGCGAGTAGGTGATTCTGTTGGCTAATCACACAGTCAAGCGTCAGTAATGAAGTTTGAAGCTTGAAGGGACATATATGCGGGCGGACTTACTGTCACTATTCTGATCTTGGAGTTTGAAGTACGGGATGGATTATTCAAAATTTTGTTCTGTAGAACAGATGTATTAAGGTTGTGGGTTTCGCTATCGACGCTAGAATGATTGGAAGGATCGCGCGGATGCGCATATACAGAGAAGTTGGGTTTGAAATCGTCCTAGAGAGAGATTAAACTCGTGTTTCGAGCACTCATGAAGTGGAAACTCACGCTCAGCGAACTCATCTCCGAATTCAGAAGGAAACCCGCGCCGCAGCAGATTGTATTTCTGCGCCTCGCGCGGTCCTTGCTAGACTCAGCCCGGGAATCCCCACAGGTGGCGGTGGACCTCGCCTTCACGGGCGTGCCAAAGCTTGCAAAGTCTATCGGATTCTGAGAAACGTAACTGACATCTGTGTACGCAAGCAAAATTCAAAGTGCCATGCCAAAGTTGGTTTGATATTACACACCATGGTCAGCCGTTCGTTGGTGCACGCGATATACTGGGTCGGCCTCCGACAGAGGCACACTGAATTTCTGTTATCATCATTTTTACGATTCCGCGTCGATGTCAGCTCCCGGCGTGTCGTTAGAAATAATACCTCACATACAGGATGGGGAACAACAAAAAGTGTCAGATATTTCAAGGTCGTCTCAATGCTGAACATCGCGTCGACCCGAAGATCGTGAAAAACGAGGGAATGCCCGACGGCCAACGCCCAGAGCGTAGGGCCACGACGCGGGGGCGATGTGGGAGAAAAGGAAGAAAGGATAAAAGGTCAGATAAACCTCGAAACGCGTCAACAACTGTCAGTCAGTCGACGCGTATTTGGCTCGCGCTCCCAAAGCTAAAAATAGCAGCTTTCTTGGCGCTGGCGACAATTAATAGATGTGGGCGGTTTCCTAAATCAATCAAGAAATAAAGATTCACAATATGTACATTTTACAACTTCGCACTCCTATACTTATCCAACGCAGGCCTTCCCTGTGGTCCAACTTCTTTAGGTCGATTTCCCAGAATAGCTTCAACCTTCTCCATAATCGCAGGCGTAAGACGGGGAAGAACCTCCAAAGCCTTGAGGTTATCGATAACCTGTTGAGGGCTCGACGCGCCGAGGATAACGGTCGACGTCTGTGGTTGTTTGGCGATCCATGCGAGGGCGAGGGCAGTGGGTGTTGTATTGAGTTCTAGATACAAAGTTAGTGACCACGAATCGCAGAGAAAAGAACGAGGAGAAGACAGTGCACTCGCCTTCCTTGGCTATCTTGGACAATTCCCTGACCTTCCTAATCTTTTCCTGGCCTTCGGTCGTCTCCTGCCAACTCTTGGCTGTCTTCTTCAAGAATTTATGAGTGGCAAAGCGCGATCCTTCAGGGATACCGTCGTTGTACTGTTTACCAGTAGGTGAATTAATGACACGGTTGAACCATTTCAAGAAAATAAACCTGCCTTTCCAGTCAACAATCCACCTGCGAGTGCCGAGAACACAGTGGTTCCCATGCCATATTTCTCGTAGAGAGGACTGAAAACCCATTTGTTAACATTCCTAAAGTTTGCCACATATCCCATCGAAACTCACTTATATTCCTTCTCCGGCCTCTCGCGATGGAACATACTGCCAATCAATCAGCATCAAGGTATTTCATGGAAGATGATGAAAACGCACTTATGCTCACACTGTTCCGCAATAGGACCAATCAAGCCAAACTTGCTAGCAACATCTGCGTGGAAATAATGAATTTTGTCGATAATCCAAATTGGAGAGAATCAACGAACGATGAGCTTCCTCGATCTCCCTAGAACTCCATTCTGATGTACCCCAATAGAAAGCCTGGAGGGAGAGAAGAATGTGTTGGTTTCTATGCTTCCGAGGTAGCAATCCGCTTACCCATCCTTTCTCAATGACGTAGTTGAACGCGCGGACAATCTCCTCCATCGGAACTAGGCGACAAAGACAGAAACTCAACTCAACGAACTCGCTAATAGATGGGTGGAACACACCAGTGTTGTCCGGACGATGAGCGAAAATTACATCAACATAATCCATCTGAAGACGTTCCAGGCATTCTTTCGTGCCTTCAATGATACTGCCAAGTTACCCATTAACAAAAAGGACGAAGGGCCAGAGAAATAATCACGCACTGCTTCCTACTCAGGCCGGTATCGTTTGGGCTGCCACTTCTAACCCCCCAAAATATCTTCGTAGTGATAATCAGGTCCGTACGACGGAGTCCGAGCTCCTTAACAACTCGTCCACTGAAGAAATCCTATAGGTCAGCACAGACGAATCCGCCAGCTTGACCTGAGAAACTCACATCTCCTCCTCTGACTTGCCCGCGGAATACACCTCGGCCGTATCAATCATGTTAATTCCATGTTCAAACGCCGTTTTAATGATCTCCTTGACTGGGTCCCCGACGACCGTGCCACCGATGGTCAACCCTATAGAGGATACGTCAGCGTCCGACACAAAGGTTCCGGCTACGAAAGATATGGACGTACATCCCCCAAGAGAAAATAAGGGGACCCTAAGTCCACTGGGGCCCAGGCGACGGAAAGGCATCCCTTTGCGATTGTAAGCTTTTGTTGGTGCAGACATCGTGTCTCCAGGCTCTATGATAGAGATATGTGGTATTACAGGGGATCGATTTTGGAGATTCCTTGTTTAAATAGAGGGACGGTAAGAGTACCCGGAGCCCTTGGCATATGAAGAAGTTGGTATGTATTGATTTGCTGAGTGATCATGATGTGAGCGAAGGTCAACCGGGTGGTTTTTTCAGCCTGTCCCGGTCTCATGTGACCGGCCGACGCGACGCGACGCGTCTGCCATCAAGCAATAATTTACAAAAAAATAAGTCAAGTATACATTGCTAAAATAGCTACAATTATATATCACCGTTAACGACTTCTCGTCCATCCTTTAGATATATCCTTCCTCCTTTCATTACAAATTTCACTCCACGCATAAGCGCATCCTCGAATTCTTCAGGCGAACCATCCAATTTTCCTTCAATAGCCACCAGATCCGCCGCCCACCCAATCCTGAGCACCCCAAATGGAGTCTCCCTCTCCAAATGCATTTTGTTCGCCAAAAATCTCGGCTTCCCAAACTGCAAACCGCGCTTCTCTGCCATTTCTAACCTCCTCTCCCCTTCAAAACCCTCCCATTCCATTCCTCTAACGCACTTCCATCCACCATACGTTGCCCAACTCAAAACCCTTTCCCAAGACGCCCCCAGCTTCCGCATGAGAACCATCTCAAGCGCATTCTGCCCATGCGCAAACACACCAGTGTCTCCACCACATGCCAAATTCTCCAAACCCCGTTCTTCTTCCTCTTTGCCTCCATCAGTCTCAGAATGTCTTCTCCTCTTCAATTTCATAGCCTCCTTGAAGCTATCCACACATCTCTCCCACCGCCGCCTTATCTCATGATCGTCGGGATTATTCACCACGCTCGTCCAATACGCCGCGAGGGTAGGGACCCACACCGCCTTGCCCCCCGATCCGCCCAACCACATCCATTCAAGGAGCGCTGTGTCCCCTTCAACACTGTCGTACATCTCACCGCCGTGTTCGATACTGTCGATGCCCAGATCGAGGGCAACGTGGATCGCCGACGGGGTGTTGGCATGTGCGGCAACTTTGACGCCCGAAGCATGCGCAGTAGTTATGATGGCAGCGACCTCGGCACGATTGAAAGTGGGTATGGAGCGAGTGGCAAAAGAAGGAGAGATATTGGAGAGGCGCGAGCGGGTGGGGTAGTCTAAAGACAGCGTTAAGTTGACAGTGTTCAGGAGAACGTTTTGGCAAATGCTAACCCATGTAAATCTGCTCGAAGAAAAAAATGTAACTGGTTAATTCCATTGGTAACGAAAGGAAATCCACCTTTATCCAATCAGCCCCAGCCCCAATCTGCCTCCTCACCTCCCTGACACACGCGTCAACCCCATCAACCACCTCTGCTCCTCTCACATTATCTATCCCTTCCTGAGCAGGATTCAACGTGCTCTTAGGGCCTGGTGATTTCAACAGCTCTACATTAGTAACTTGACAACTTACAAAAACGGAGACGGAGCCGTACCGTAAGCCCCACTCGTCACGATGGCCCTGGTCGAGCAGTAATACCTCGGTCCAGGAATAATAGCGTCTTTGCCAGCGAGGCATTGCCTTAACGATACGTCCGCATCTAGTGCGCCTTCCGTACCTAGATCTCTGTAAAGATGTATAAATGAACTTCAAAATTCGAACTTGAGCCGCAAAAATTGAACCACACCTGGCGGTCGTGAACCCAGCCAAAAGGGTCTTCTTCGCATGAACGGTAGCACGTATAGTGCGTTCTGCAAGACTTTCCTTCGTGAGCTGGTCGTCCCATGATGTTTCGGCGTACGGATGTAAGAACACTGGAAGTTCGTTCGTCAGTTACATTGTCTCTGCCCGAAGATCAACATACGATGAACATGCACATCCACAAAACCCGGCAGCACCGTTAGCTTCGTCAAATCCACATCAGTAACCTCCACCTCAAATTCGCTCCTAAATGTCTCCCCTTCTTCACCAAGGCGGACTACAACCCCAGTATCCCTATCCACCCATATCACCTGGCGAGCAAACATCACACGTTCAATGGGATCGAACACTTGTCCCGTGCGGATCTTGTAGAGTCTTACTTTCGCCACATCTGGCTGGGATGTAGCACCGTTCGAATTGTCGGCAGTGGGCCTCGGGGTGGTCGTCATATTCTTCTCAACCGGTCCGCGTTAACGACTAACAACTTGAAGGTCGTAGATCAGTATACGAAAATTCCTCCTATGCACACGGAATTCAAGGATTGCCTGTTGCTCAGGCCTCAGGAGTCAGACGCGTTAATGTAATGAATGTAGCGTACCTCGCTGCCGTACCTGGATTCCCTCCAAATGGCGTCAATTTGGCGAAGTATTACCCTGGTTTTCAAGGAGCCTAGAGAGCTTCTAGTAAGTCGATATGCAGCTCGCTGATAAACTTAAAGGACGGAAGAAAGAGAGTGGGATCATGGATATCAATGATCATGATGGTTGTTCAATAATATAAACCGCAAACTCGGGCCGGAATTGAAATACGCATTTTGCGGCACGGGGAAAAACAAGCGCCTGACAAAAAATGCAAACTCTAAACTGGTTTCTGACCTTCTGTCGTCAAATAAGAATTCATCTGCAAGCTTTAATCCCAGAGCGTTCGAAGAGCGATGTACAGCTATCGACCATCCAATTACTTAGGTCCGATCGGGACATAACTAAATGTTCAGGGGAAGGGCATTCCAGCGCATCAATTTAAATGAGGTTGATCAATGAGTCGGAATCGTCTGGGACACGGTGGATACATAGCGTTCGGAGGTACATATGCCTGAAAATTGCATTCGGGATGGAGATGACTTTATATTGAAGTTTGATAGTGTGCAGTCAGTCGCTTCATGCTTCTAGGAGACGCTTATCCACGTGTGCCCGTGAATATGAGAAGTAATCTTTTCCATCTGCAAGAATACGAATATTAGCTCCTTGGTCGATGAGTTGGGAAATTTTAATATGAGTGTCGTCATCAATGGCGGTTTCATAAGCAGAAATCTCTATGCTGAGAAGTTTCCTGTGGGGCCAGGTATAGATACGGGGAATATATTCCCACTTGGAGATATGACACAGAGATAATGTGAGGGGTTGAAGATGAGGTAGAAATCCGGGGGTTCCTACTGCCAGAATGGGCGGCGAAGAGGATAGTTCTTGGAGGAGATCATCCGGGTCCTCTGCGTCGTACATAGTCCATTCCAATGACAGGCGTTGGAGGCATGGTACGGCATTGAGCAAGTTCTTCAAACCTTCCACATCCAGGCCATCTTGGTCCTGTGCTAACAATTCTAACGCCTTCAGACGACTGACAGAATGGTTGAGGAACGAAAGCAAGCTATCCACCATGACATGGCTCAGACGCGATTCTGACCTGAATACTTCAAGAGTGGGACATTCCATCAAATGAAGGAGGTCGATGAATAAATCTTCTCGCACGAAGCGGAGATCTAGCGTTCGGAGACGCGGATGCCTGAGTTTTGTTCCTGGGATCGAGAGGTCCCCTTGGTCAGAAGCAATTTCCCCCATTGTGCAAGATTCCAGGAGAGGTGCGTGTCGGATGGCCATTATACATTCGTTGAAAGCCATCCCTTCCATCGAGAGAGACGTGAGATTATCCCACCCAATGTCGTTAACCGATAAGCGAATGTTGCAAATGGTGAGATTAGTGGGGCTGGGCTTGAAGTTCATTCTAAAAGTGGGCAAAGAACCGTCGACCTCTCGGACGGGACAGTTGTTGACGTAGAGGTCGTAGAGGATGCTGGGGGCGGAGGAACCGTGGAAATGCCTAAGGAAAGGTGCGGGCATAAAAAGGAATAGTTTCTGCCAACGTCCTGAATGTTGATTGAGGGCGTCAATGACTGGACCATACATTTCTTGTGAGACAGGGTTTTCCCCTTTGTAGCCGCAAATCCAGATGTTCAACGATAGGCCGCCTGAGAGCACTAACCAATCCCTGACAGCTTCAAATAAAGGGACCTTTGTTGGCTTTGCGAGATTAAACGATAGCGTTGTCCACAGCCTGGGCGTAGAGCGCGCCAGCTGGCGCCACCCACGACAAATGCTGGATAGAAGAAACGGAGTTGGTAGCCTTTGTGGTATTTGATCATGTAGCCAGTACGTGAGACCATGAAATGGATCGTAGTCCCATTCTTGCATAGAGAGTAAAAGAATATGGGAGGAGATTTCTGGGTGGAATGTGAGGATAAAAGGGTCATGACTGGCATTCATCTGCGTTTGGAGATTCCGACGTCTATCTTGAAGCTCCTGGATTTTTCCTTCGAGGTCCATGTCCTCTTGGCAGAGCAAGCAAGGCCTGCCATTCAGTTTGACGCAAGGTCGTGTTTTCCGAGGAACCTCCCTCGTCTCACGCTTGCATCGATTGCACAACACCATCGTGACCTGCAATTATGAGTCGTCGATCTATATAGCTAGGAACCTATTTGGTGGCTTACAACTATGGAAGAGAACAAGGTTCATGAAAGGTTTGGTCTTGAGGTGTTTGGGAGAGAACCAGGAGAATCGGGATGGGCTTGTGTGATAAGGTCCACCGGATAATTCCGAACCTCCAGCACCGCCTTGAACTTGCAATTGCAATTGCCTTGAACTTTGCCATGTCACAATGTGGAGTCGCGGTCGGGGAAATGAGACGATTCATTCACTTGATGTACTGTTGCTATGCAAAACGAAAGTAGGATAGACTGTATGTATATGGAGGCTGGTTGCGTGTCAACGAGGCAGGGAAAGCGATGAGATGAGGCTCAGAGAGTCCGTGCGTGCGTGGAAATGGAACGATCAAAATGAAGTGTGGTAGAGCGGAAAGCGCGAACGACAACAAAAATGGATGTTTGTGGAGATAATGAAATGCGAATAACAATTGATGAATAAGAATTGGATGTATGAGAATAGAGAATGATGCAACGATAAAAGAAGGACGACAATTTGCAGAAAATGAATGATACTTGCTTGACATGAGAGTAAAGAACGCAATGGTGGGGCCGTGATTGAATTGAAGTTGAGATATTCCGGTTGCAATGCAGAGGATATGTTTGATGCTTGGTGGATAGAGATTCTGGAAGGGGAACGATGATGATGCTTGAGGATGTCTAAAAATTGCATTATGCCTCCTTCGTGTGCGAATAAAATATTTTGCAGCCGCCGATATTGATAAGATAGTTCCAAGACAGAGTTTTCAGATGCGAAAATTTCGTGCAGTTCGAGCGAATGGGCCTGTATGGATCGTCGTCGCTGGCCAGTGGTGCCAGGGATCCGCCTTAATAGCCATAATAAGCCCTCTACATTTACAGGTAGTTAGCGACACTATAAACGCCGGGAAATAACTTGAGACCCACCATTCTATCGCTGTTGTTTGGTAGACGACGAAGAATGAGTAAATGAGAATATGCAGTAAAGTAATCAACGTACAAGAGCCAGATTACTTTCGAGCCGGTTTTACAACCCCGAAGAGTGACGATATGACCTCTGATGCACTCGTATAGAAGAGCACGCTGGTCTTTATCGGCCTAATTCGAAGTGAGATGAAGGTAGGATACGACACAGATAAACCTTACCGTTGGCAAAACGCTCGCAATGAGCTGACTACCCGTGACCGAGAGAGCCAAGTCGACAATCATGGCACGTCGAGCGCTGAAGGTTCGTCAGCGCGCATCGTTAAAATAGAGCAAACAATATTACCCTTTCGCGGGTTCGCACATACGCCTGACGACCTTGTCCAATGTGTCAATTCCGCCCTCTTTCAGCGCCTTGGTGACGGACTTGGCTCCCTGTTCGTTGGTCGAGAATTCAAGTAACCCGTCGAGAAGATGGTCGAGGGTCATCCTTTTGTGCTTATCGGAACCGTGCTCCAAGACTTTGAGGGGTTAGAACGACTGTCAAATCTATGAGAAGAGATTTAAAACGAACTGTGTTGAACGCAATAAGAGCCCCATTGACTCTTGGCGACCTCGCTGAAGATCCCGAAACCTTGGTTAAGGAGTTCGTCGACGATTCCGTCTTTTGCGTCGGCCTCCAAATTTTCGAAAGCGTGCTGGTGATCTCAATTAGCCGCTGGTAAAATAATCTGACAAGTAGCCAAACCTGGACGACAAGCGATCCCGTCTCATGACAGGCAAGAGATGCCCACTTTCCCTTCAAAGATTTATTGACGCTGGATGGTGATGTCATTTAAATCGGGAGGAAGTAAGCAAAGTTCGAGACGTACTATGTGAAGATTGGCGGTGCGGGGGGTGTCCACGAAAGCTCCATGATCTAAGGGTTCTTCTATTGAGCACGACAATAAAACACTGACAAAAAAAACCTTAAACTCACTTTGCTCCAGACGTGAGAAGCATGCTTGTTCACCAGCGTCTGTGCGGGATCGCCCAACAACAACTCGGAGACGATTAAAAGTCGGATGTCTTCCTCGCAATCAAGAGCCTTTTGCAGGACATGGCACCCGTAGCAATTGGTTGCGAGGTCAACGATACGTCCTCTGTCGAATAATGTTTAAAATGAAGGAGAATTTGAATCAAGAAAGGAAACTAACCGCATACAGGTAACAATCTTGCGCCGTTCTTCAGCAGTACAAGCCGCCTCCAAGCATCTCTGAACGGCCCAGTTCCCGAAACTAAACAAAGGGATGTTAGGCGGCTTCGTTACAGTAAAGCATGAGACCATACCGGTGGGCCATCATCTCGAATCCCCGAGCGCATATCGCATCAACGATCTTGGCCCTCTCTTCCAGGTCAGCGACTTTGAGTTTCTGCTGAAGGAAAATTGACGCCTGTTGGTCCGATGACTTGATGATACGTGCAACGAAGACATGATAAGGAGGCGATGACGAAGGATGGAGCAACGAAAGAAAGTTAATTGGCTAAAATATGCGCATATATGAGTACCTGGCGACTAGAATCATCAAGAAGGAAGCTTACTTCGTGTGACGTTTGAAAGGTAGGTGTCGTCTGAGATTGTTGATAGACGAAAGAAGAACGCAAAGCTTCTTCCTTCCCAACGTTGAAGTTGAAATCAGAGACGGCTTTTTCCGGAGCAAGGCGCCAGTCCGATGGCAAAGTAGTCTGTTGCTGGTGCTGGTGAAGTTGTTGATTCAAGCGCCAGTCCATCGCTGGAAGACGGCCATGCTCGACCCGTCGGGGTGCCGGGGAGGAGTAAAGCGACTGCGGCAGCTCATTGGAAGTGTGGAAATTCTGGAGGTTATGCACTGTGTTGGCCGGGGCGGGCGGCTCCGCAAAAGGCTCGAAGAATGGCAAATTGTTGGAGGTAGGCTGGTGGCGAGGGTGATTCGCATGCGCAAGGGGCGGTCGAGCCGCAGGGAAGGTGGATACCAAGCCCTCTTTCGGAGAGCCATTGTCGAAGATTATAGATGGCTGTGAGAGATAGGGATTGCTTTGGCTGTTTTCGTAAGGAGAGTGGAGTTTGAAATCGAAAGTCCTCCCAGTGGGCGAGAGGTCGGTGGGAGTTAGAAGAGCAGAGGAAACGGAAGCCGGAGAGAAATCGGGAGAGTTCGGTGAGGCCCCGACCGTCACCGCCAGCGAAGGCTTGTGTGGACCAAAAGGAGCGGGCGAGTTGAGATTCAATGTCCGAAGAAGTTGTTCGACATGCTGAAGACGATCAAAATCAGCTCCATCGATGAAAAAAAAGAGGAAACGATGGACATACAGTATCTTCATAGTCTGGGCTGTTTTTTTTTCTGCCGTCCCCGATGGCGCCGATCTCTCTCGAATCCCTCTTGGGTGGGTGAGGCGAAGGACCAAAAACGTCCTCACGACTGATGATGGGCCCGAGCGCACCACCATTGCGGGGATCAGAGCGTGGGTACTGGTCTGCCTCCCTTTCTGCGACCCTCGAGAACGAGTCCAATGTCCTCGGCCAGGTCGTGTCCGATGGCTGAGGTTGAGGAGCCCAGATGGAGCCTAAAAGTCCTGATGGCTGTCGAGCGCGGGGAGGAGCGGGGTCGTAGGGGGAGAGGAACTGCTGAGGATCGGTGGGGTGTGCCATTGGTGGGGAGATTGTGGTGGTCAGGAGTAAAGAAGGTTTGTGTTGAATTTTCATTTTTTATACGACGTCGCGGGTGACATCTTCTGTGAAATTGCACAATCACATTCCTTTTAGGGACAACAGCTTCCCTAACTAGGCCAATCAATCAAGCGCCCCGCCACAGGTATGCGTTTTTGCCACACAAATGACAGCGTAAACGCGCATATATTTACGATTTTCACTGCCAACAAGCTTAGAAAAAAGACGTTGACTGATTGAGTCGAAAACCTTATATTCAAACAGGCGTATGTAATTCCGGGCCGGGCCCGAGAGAAAAGGCGGGACCAAGGCGGGATTTACAAGCAGCACATGCGAATCCTTAGCAGTTTAATCGACACGAGAGAAAACACTCGGTTTCGATGCGGAGTGCGGAAAAAGCGGAGAAGCTCTGTGAGGTTGGAATTTTGTGATGACAGAGAAAGGGCGGTGATCAGGTTGCGCCATCAGGAGGTGCTCGATACTTGTAGGGAGCTTCCGCTTGCGAGTGTTAGATAATATCAAGAATAAACGGCGCTAAAGATCAGAACACACCGCCCCGATTTACAGGCTGGCCGCGTCCTAGGACTTCGAGAGGCTGGACTGAATGCACGTCCATGTGCGAGGAAAGCCACGACAGACCAAGTAGAAAATCAGTATGGTTTGGATCAGAAGTTCGATAACTTAGAACTTAGAAGTGACATAGGAAAATCCGTGCTTGATAAGGCCTTGACCGAAATCTTACCCTTCAGGCAACCTGCGTCCAAAACAACGGAAAACACAGATCTTCGTCCTCCCTTTCAAGACTCCATCCAAATCAGAGGCCCAACCGTGAGTCCTTTGTTATTCTTCCTGAATGGCAGGCCCAAGATGTGGTATCAGCTCCAAAACAACATGAACCAGTGTGGGACTCCACTAACGAAGCTTCTCCCGCGAACGTTACGAGACTGCACCAGATCCGGAAACGCGATACCCGAATAACGGGAACCCAGCATGAATAACCGCACAGAATTTGAAACGATAACCATCGGATAGGTGTGAGATATTGGAAGGGTGGACATTGGAAGCGTCTCCGTGAACGTTATACGCCGCCTAAAGCACGACGTTGAAAGGCCTGGACAAACGCCACTACTTGTCGTCCTGGATCATTCTATCCCTTCTGTGGGGTGTAATCTCCAGAGCAGCGCACACAAAGAGAATTTGCAAAAGCCTGCGATGGCGTTGCGAGGGTAATTCTGTGGGCGAACCAAGGCATTGGGTTGGAAATGCGGAAAACGGCAAGATGCCTTGCTGGAAAGAACATCGGAATAACAAACCCAGGAAGTGGCCAGGGCGATAAGGTACTCAAGAAGAGAGATAAACCAACATTAAAGAGTGGGGTCTGATCCTAAGCTGGAAGAAAGGAAGAAATGCGGGGAAATACGCACGACTGTAAGGTTGAACCGGGTCGATCAGGGTGGTTGGGAAGAAAGCAACCTCATGGTGTATGCGCTGATCCATAGAAGCCGTGCCCAAATCAACGTAATGCGGAAAACACAACTCAAACCACGCAAAAGGGAGAACTTCTCGGGACTCTTGAATATGAGTGGGTGATTCTACGCGAGATCCCCAAGATCCCGCCGGTGTTGGGTATATCAAATGAGGCAGCGGTTCTCCTGTAGAAATAAATCAAACCGGGTACAGGAAAAAGCGAGTCGTTCGTAGTACGTACTACCCTAGCTCGTTGAATTTCAAATGGTAGATGTCGTTATCGCAGATCGCGGGGCACGAAACATACCGATGAGTCCTATATCTGAGAAATAGAATAGCTCAACCGCGGAGAGCGTGGTCGAATGTTTCATGACAAAACTATTAAGAATGTTATAATAAACGGCGACTATGAATAATTAGGCCCACTCACTAAAGTAAATATTGCAATCCTGGCCACTCGTCCGATCTCCAGATCGACCCCATACGTCCTTTTGCATCCGTTTTTCCAACCAGGTGGGTTGATTGACTGCTGATAAGCAGACTTGCGAATTCCCTAGAAGACTAGATGATGAGATAACGAACCGCCCACCTGGGATGCTCCATGAAGAAACATACACCAGGGAAAATGGCAGGCATGGTACGGTGCTTCTGCCTTAGAAACGTCCAAGCTCTGGGACGGTATGAACCATATTCGGTGAGGTGGTTCAAGTTATGGACGGCAGAGAGATTGAATATATTAACCAACCTGAAGGCCAGCGCGCCAGGTCCACTTTGAAGGTCGAGAGAGTTTATTGGTTCAAAGGCGAAGGCACGAGTAATGAAATTCTTTCAGGTACGTACCTCCAAGAGCCCACGATTAAGCCAACTGGATCTAGCGAAATATTAGATTTATTGAACGATCCAAAGCATGTCCATATTCACTTGATCCACATATCGTTTCTAAAGTGCGAGCAGTGGACCGAGGAGCGCGAACAATTGAGTCAATCGAGCACGCGATTCGATGATACGCACATGATGTTTCGAGTTTATAACATTGCTTCAAATCCGAGGGTGTGGCGGTGGCGCGTTTCAGATCGCGTGGCATGAATACCACCTACTAAAGCATCGCGAAATAAAAAAAGAAATGGCGAAAAGAGGTCGAAAGTTCGGAATATTAATAATACCGAGCTTGAGACGACTCAAACGACTACGACGTTGACGAAACACCGGTGGTCCGATATGATGTGAGGCCTTTAAATCCGAGTCTGCCTGTTGCCTCACATAAAGATGGGCATGGACGCAGTAGTGCTGTACACCAGTTGGGAATCCCTGAAATTTGCAGGATCCAAAAAAATAATCGAATTTTAGATCCAACGAAGAGCACTCACTACTGTTTGACATCCTACCATCCAATGAGCCTGTTAATCTGCGGAGAATTTAATGCGATACGACTCAACCCGATCCCACAACGGCAGCCAGAGATACAACGCAACGCCGCCGTCGATAACTTTGGGCAGGAACAACCCTTTTCTTTCAAGCTCAAGTGGATCCTCTTGACAAGGGTCCAAAACCTGATGAAATTAGGGGGCTATTTCAGCTGGTCCCGAATTAGAATGTGAATAAGATAAAAATAACGCACGCGTACGGGCTCGAGCGGCATTCATTGAATATGAGCTCGCTTCATTTCCATTTTGCATGTTGGAAACTTGCGACAAAGTGGGCTACCGAGGGCCGGGGCGCTGATGGCTTGCAATCCTTTTTGCTTCCTGATCAGGCCCGCGAATTATATTCATGCTCTTGAGTGGGTCCGGACCGTGTCTCGAATTTAAGAATAACAAAGAAACGCACTCCTTCATGAAAAACACCCTCGACGAAGATCGCGTTGCGCCAGATTCAACGAGCTCCAAGTATAGGTGTGTTCGTATATCTTTGTTAGCAGGGACGGAGTACAAGTGGCAAAAGTTCCACATACATTCCCCTTGGGCGCAGTGATGCGCAAGAAAGGTGCTCCGTCCGGTCCACTTGTTTGTTTGACCAATCCTTAGAATTGGTGATGAGCCTAGTCGAGGCACATCGACGGCGACTTCATAGCGCCATTAGGCTACCCTCCAATTTCAGCAACGACGATCGGTTGGGCAAGTGAATGTGGATGAGGATTGGAATTGAGTAGATGAAGCCAGTGACAAGTCAGTCTTCTCCTCATCGACCCACCTGTTGCATTACATAACACCAACGAGAATTTAGCAGCACTTATGCAGAGAAAATGAGGACGAGGAGGTCATGCTAACGCACCTCATGAAATTCGGAATGACGAACGTGCGTGGACGGTGAGCGCTGATCGTTGATCTACGCGGTCTCAAAATTGGAAAGTGGTGAATGAACATAGTTATGTCCTTTTCTAAGCATGGAACGCAGAAGGAAGATTCCAACAAATCGGCTAATAGGATGCGCAGTTCAGGACGTAGTTCAGGATGTTAGGACCAGGAGTGATAGATACCCCCACACGGCAGTGACCCAGGCAAGAAAGGCGACGAAATTTTTCATGAGGCCGGTGCTATGATGAAATTAGAATCCTCAATGAAAATGGGTGGAAAGAGGGGCGACGTTTGACCACATACTTCACCTGAGGTATCATCATCCAGATCTGCGAGAACTGGTGGGTATGGTGATGTTAAAGTTAAACTCCCACATTTCCATCCGCGCCCAAGATAAACGCCCAGATCTTGTTAAACGAAGCATGAGATCTCAGCACAATGTCAGCAGTCACTCCAGGAACTCTGCATCAACTTGAAGCGACAATGACGACCTTGCTAACGACGTCATCGCTCGCCGCAACGAGTTTTTCATTTCGGGATCCATAGGTTGGATTAGAGTTTCGGATAGAACACATTAGTTCCGTGCAGGCTTGTACTGTACATTCTTCAAGAAAAAAACATCAGCAAAAAACCGACAACGAAAATCATTACTTACTCTCGTCAAAACGTTTTCCCTAGCGGATGGATTCTGTCAAGACATCAGCGCATGCCAATCCCCGAGGGTGCCGATCCTCGAGGACCCACAGAACCTGGCATCCAGCAATGTATTGTTGTCATCAGCACTGAGCAGCGCCATGGAATGTGTGGCTCCGACGCTATGGGCAGAGCCAGGGGGCCCCGCTGACCCTGCGCCTTCCACGTAAAAATGCATGGGAAAAAGCTGCAATGGATCATTCCGTCGATATCCATCATTTTTTCCCAGTCTCGGACTTCGAGCGCCCCACCGACGAAACCTTGAAGACCTATTGAAGACAACACATCCGTCATAGGTTGGGCCCTGTATGATGACTAGGACTCCTGATGCATGTATGCACGCAGTGTTGGCTTGTTCATCCGTTATCGACATATTAGAGAGTCCAAGATGCCCAGGTGTTCTTTTCCCTTTCTTTGGCAACAAGACCAACGTGCCACGTCATCATCATCCTCCCAAGGAACGCGAAGGCACTTGGGCAGTATACAAGGTACTCACAAGCCCAATGAACGACCCCTCGGCGAGATCACAATGTCCAAGGGCGATGACGCTTCCAACGCACATACGCACACGCCACACGCGTGGCATTGGCATGGGATCAACAGAGTAAAGATAGGAACGCCTCAGTTCGAACAACACAAAGCCCATACATAGCATCCTTAAACGCTCCCCGATTCTCAGTGTAGTGACGCTAGACTCGTTTAAGCACCTAGATAGAACCTCAGAGAATCCTACCCTCTATTAGCAGGAGATCACCAGCGAACAGAATATCAGCGCCATGATGATGCCAGGGACTCAACCAGACTTTCTTGGGGTCCTGTAGAGGGCTGAATCACATTTCCTGAGAGTCGGAAACCGAGAGTTGTACTAGAATCCGTCTAGAATCCGCAACTGAGAGGTGAAATGGGGCTCGGGACGCTGGCACTGGCCCTGCCTGCTGTGGCTGCGACTGTCAATCAGTCCCCCATGATTCTCCATGATCGAACCCGTGGCACATCGAGATACTTCGCAAGAGTCGAGATGCATACAAAGGCTTGGAATGATGCTATATCCAGAGTTCAGAGGAAGATAACTGTATTACAGTCACCAGCGTTTCCAAAGGACGCAGGCGGGACTCGGCAACCGCTTTTGCCGATGATCCTCCCGGATGCCGTCGGCCGACCAAGAGCGTCAATCTAAACAGATACTTAAGAGAGCGCACACAGTCACTCGATGCATTTAAGTGACCGGAATGTGCGCTGAATTTAAAAATCTAATCAGAACGGTGTTTATCTCCATATTTAATTTTTGACCAGCGTCGTAAGTACGTATGTACCCCAAATTTTAATTTTTGAATGAAGTATCCCCTGCGCAGCCGCGCGCTCATCTCCGTATGAGCCCAAATCCATCATTCCTCACATCCAATTAGCTTTAAGAATATTACGCCGTTCCTAACGTATGATAGGACTAAAATGTCACTGAGGAGGTACGTTATGGCCCTGCGGGGCCCCACCGCTCACTTGGCCTCCGGTACTTGTCAGCAACACTCGTTAGGCAGAAGGGGACCGCTACCAAGTACTGGAACGAACTACCTATCTCTGGTAAAGGAGTTCCGCGATTCCAATCATTCATAAATCTGGGCTTGGACGTCTTCCAAGCAGACGCTTTTCCAAAATATCTTATCTTCTAGGCCGTTATTTAGATCTCTTTTTCCCCGTAAGTATGTATGTCAAACAAACGACGGCGATCAACTGCCTGCTGTGCCCATCTCCAAAGTGTCGGAAAACCGTTGCGTTCGTGGGTGGTGGTGGGAATCTAAAGGTACTTCGGCTTCATTTTCCACAGGAGAAGGATTATTATAGAGAGAAACCCTCCATTATCACAGCATCCTCCGATCTAGCTTGCAGAAATATAATCCGCTCAGCTCCCACCCCCGACCCGACAACAATTCAAACGCGTACATAAGCTAAGGTACCCTCTATTGTCTCCATTTATATTTCAATACTAACCATTACAACCCCCAAAATTCTTTCAAGTTCCTACATCCAGGCTTGTACGTATGTAGATAGAACATTTATTTATAGCGCCCCGACATTGACAATGACATTGATATGTACATGTTGGAGGGGACGCCGACGTCTTGAAAATTCCTCAGGACTCAGGATACCTAGGGTGTGTGAGCCTCTAGGTATCGCCAACTCGGGATGATCAAACGGCAGACTCGGCCCTGGACTAACAATACATACTTGGTTCTCACTTGATAGTCGAAGAAGTTACCTCCCCCGGCGCTCCTACCACCGGTGATCGGTATCGCAAGAACCCCTCCGCGTCGATGGTTATAACCTGTAAGCATACCATGCCCAGTCTTGGTCTAGATCTCTGTGTCGATGGGGATTGGGAAGGAGTTGGAAAACGACGGCGATCAACTGTTTGCCTTGGTCGAGACTCTGTTATCCCCACCAAGGAAGTTGTAGTAGAATTATTAGTTCCAGCAATATCATGTTTAAAAAGCCGCCCTCAATATCCTATTGATTTGTGCAGCACCACGATGATGGAATCGAAATCAAAATATATAAGTACTGAGTTCACCAGACCTAACCAATTAGCATACAATCTTGGCCCCCCGGCGAGATCTCCAGTAATTCTCCACATCGAATATTGAACGCTCGAAAATCAACCATCCAATATCTACTCCATTCCCATCCACAGCCTCGATAACAAAACCCAAGCCAAGGAGAGGTGCCAAGATGATTGGCACCTTTCCCAATTTAGCCAATTTCCACTTCCGCACATCATCATGCATCGTGCGTTTTCCCTCAGGGCAACCCGCACCGACTCGCCGGATACGTTACTTTACTTGCCTTACTTTACTTACCTTACGGTTATCCGAGTCGTAAGCGATATTGAGACGAGTAGACTCTGATAAAGTATCATTGTGCAGTTAATGCCGTGGGTGCGGCCAGCGAGTCTCGCCGAATGGATCCGCAATGCGTAACATTATGTACTTATGTCAATGTATTCCAAGTTTCCCACCACTTCACGCAAGTAGTTGCAGTGCCGAAACATCAAACTGCCAAAACTTGTCAAGGACGTACTTATTCAAAGCTTCACCGTTCAACCGCAATTAAACTGCAGTCCAACGGCGGAACTTCGTCATGATCATGCTGTCTGTTCGTTTTCTTTTACAGTCCACTGACGTGAGTGAGCCTTTCCTTCAACGGTGTGTGATAGTTGATCAACTCCGATCAGAAACTGGTGATGTTATGTATGATATGATATGATACTTCGTAATTCAATCCCCCTCACCTGGGCACATCGATAAGTATCATAATGCATAATGATCCAAGCTTCTTCGCCCTTACCTCACAGGCTCATACCCATTTCTATGTATGTACCGCCAACCATCGAGCTGCGCTTTCGGGAACCTTTAACCGAAACCCCATGTGAACTTGTAGTGGCTCTTGGGAAATGAGAAAGAGCCTGGGCATGGACCGGCACAGCTATACTTATGTACATAACAGTGAATGAAAGTAAAGCGGCCCTTGATTTCCGAGTCGGCGCTCAGGTAAGAAAAGTCAACGGGCTCGGGTCCGAGCAACGTACATACCCAGACGCAGACTCATACCGTACCGGACTAACAAACACGGCCCATTCCCATGGTGCATCATGATCATTTATAATTAAATAAACCCAACACCGCGATGATGAATTCTGACTGATGGCCGATGAAGGATAACTGACATAAGTAAGTAAATATGATTGTTGTTCCTATTTACCTTGGAGCGTGTCGTTACAGGGAGTTGGGTTGGAGTCTCGACGAGGGGCCCCGACCTTTTCCAATCAACGGCGACTTTGAAATCAAGCTATGACAAGATGATAGCGATGGAGGTGCCAGTGATGGAGAGACTGTCAAATTCCATAAAATGGGCCGTGCCGTCGTTGTAACTCCGTGAGGTCCCCGCTGCTTCGTGAGTGACTATTGGTGGATTAAGTTGGGGTTGAATCGTGGGGGGTTGTTCAGCGGCGGGAGCAGTTCTCCCCTTTGGAATTCACTACTAGCAGGCTGTTAATACATACTTACCGTATGTCCAGCCTACATACCCGTTTGAAAATCCCGCGTTCATTGAAAGTTTACGGATTGGTTCGATCAGATCGCTTAACGGGGGGCGAGCGTGATGTGATGTGATATAGCGGAAATGGAAAGGACGAGCGCTTACTGTGCTTAATAAACTAAGTACTTACACTCGGTAAGTCCGATTCGCCATGCGCTCGTCCACGTTTCATGCATGCACACATAAAGTGGGTGACCTTCCGGTTATCCAATGTTGAAATTCTTATTCAGTAAATAACTAACCCCGACAGGACAGTGAGGGGTTTCATCTCATCTCATCCTTATCCATTCATTGTTAATATTTAATTTATATAAGGTTCAATGGGGGTCTGCCACGGGCATCACATCACGTTTATCAGCTTCGGACGGCCGGGGAGGTGGAAATGAAATGTATATATATACGTTGCGATTGACACTCCCCGCGTCGGGTAGGGATCGAGCAAGTAAACGGCAATGTCACGGTTAGGTGCTGGATGTATCTGACAACCCCCCTGCCCCACGCCCGCACCCCTTCCATGATCTATTCAAGTAAGGAAGTAAGCTGAAGCGCGGTAGTCCAAGTTTCAGTTTAGCGAACCCCTTCGAACCCGAGGCAAGGGGAGCGATGCGGGCCCCGCCTTAAGCTTGGCCTCGTAACTGCTGTGTGCCCAGTCCGGTAACCTGATGAAGCGTGTGGATGTTAATAATACTATTGTCTTGTGAGGAACCTGTAAGGCGATGAACGCGGCTGGTTCTCCATATCAAGATGATCTCAAATACATAACTGCGTATGTACTTCCCGTTTGAACGATCGAGCGTTTGTGTGTTTCTTAAATTCATATTTTAGAAGGAATACTTATGTCCGTACATACATGCCATGTGAAGGTATTCATAAAAAACTCAAGCGACATCTTCCTTTGGAAAAGGAGGTACGATCGTGGACGACGCTTCCACATTTCTCGCTTCACGACTCTTTCACACCCATTCCCAGCCTTGTCTCCGCCCCTACTTCAAGAACCGCCGAGTTCGCAGATGACGCCACTAACGAACGAGCTGATCATCATCATCATTCACAGCATCAACAAGCCATGGGAGCAGTAAAAAATAGCGCAACCTTGATCGCCGTCACTTTCGTACTCCGCGAATGTAGGACAATATATGTTTTATGTTGGACGGCGGGGTTTGTGGGATGTTCCATGGGTCTGTACGTATGTTATCAGTTATATGTACGTGGGAAGGGAAGGGGGGGGGGCCGTAACCCGTTGATGTTTGTTTGAACGTGCCCGCGGAGTTTACAATTTGGAACGACAAACGGGAAGAGAAACGAAAGGACGTAATCGATATAAGGGGCGGAGTTTCTGTGCAGGCCCGTTCAAACAAGCTTCTCCAATGGCCGACGGGGGGGTACGTGCGTGCGTGGATGCGCGCGTAGACGGGGAGGGATGCCGTAATTGAATGCCGGAAGCGGCAGGGGGGCTTGTTGAAGAGACGCCGCGGAAGACCATGGGAGTGGGAAAAGAGAGAGGGCTGACATAATTACGTAAGATGTGAATCTACGGAGATCTGCGGTGGTAGCATCGACGGAGATGAAAGACGTGTTTGCAGGGTAAACTAAAAACTAATTTTTGGTTACAAACTATTCGAAACGGCGTTGTACGTGGGCCTTTCTAAACTTTTGCCAGTTCGAACCATGCTCGTCCTTTGCTATTTATCGTTCCGTCTCTAACCTTTCTCCTTCCTTCCTTCCCTTCCTTTCCCTTAACCGCGATGTCCAATCCAGGCTTAGGCGTCCTTTCCTGTCTCCCTCCCGAGATCATCCAATCCATCCTCTTCGCCCTCATCGCACAGCGCCCGTTGGTTCCACCGAGCGCCTTGGTGCCGCTCTTCACCACCTCGCGCGTCTTACATGCTATCGCCACCTCCCCAGCGTTGCTGGCGCGCGTCTTCCGATTCAAATTCGACGTCGGCGCCGTCACCCGGAGGCACTTCCAGCCAACGCACGTCGACCTCAAGGAGCAGCTCGTGCATTCCTGCACTCTCCTACGCAAGCTGCGGTCGGGGGACGTACACGATGCCGAAGCGGACCAGACGTTGTTCAGCGCACTGGTGCTTCTGCTCGAGAATGACGGGAAGAACTATGCTCAGTTGGAGTCGGCTGGTGTCAGGGAATTTGCGGAGGAGTTCATGAAGAGAAGGATGTGGGATAATTCAAGGGAAATGAATGATGGATGGCCGCTGGAGAATATGGGGAATGCGAGTGCGTTATGGGTCTTGTGGTTGACGCTCACCAAGGGTATGGTTTCTTCTATCTTTTTGTTATTTTATTTATTGACGCGAAAACAGAGAAATTGGAAACAGAAACCTTGCGTGAACGAGAGGAATTTATTCTCTTCGTGCTACCTTATATTTTACTTACGTTCCGCGTAAGTCTCCGTTCTTGATCTTATCTAACCCTCTCTAATATTTCATTCCAGTACGCCGCTTCGCAGGCACCCCCAAACCACTTCCATATTCCCCTTGACTCGGACCCTCTCTGCTTCCCCATCCCCAGCGAATCCCCGAACCCCCCGCGCTACCCAATTTACCCCAGCAATGAGAGCATCTTACAACCCCACTTCCGTGCCCGCATCGCCCTGCGCCCACCCCTCGCCTCCATCGCCGCGAAATTGCTCTACGTATCCCGCCGCGAAGTCCGCAAAATCGGAGTCCCGCCCCACCTCCCCCTCGTCCGCGGCCCCGACACCATCGGTCCCACCCAAGCAGACTACCACCAGCTAAACAAGGGGAAAGCGGCTCCTCTCCCTCGCGGTGCTCGTTGGGATTGGACCACCGGGTGCGCGTGGGGTATTAATTTCCCTGATGAGGGTGATGAGACAGCGGCGGAGCGTGTCGACCCGCCTGGGTTGAGGATTGCGGTTGGGGACGAGGAGAGTCGGAGGTCGGATACGACGTGGTGGAGGATGCGGTTGTGTGGGGATCTGAGGCGGTCGAAACCGTTGTTTGTACCCGGCGATGTTTATAAACCTGGCGCGATGAAGGGGGAGTTCAAGGGACGGATTTATGTGTGTTATTCTCTTTTTTTCCTAAGATTTTTTTCGACTATGAGCTAACGATAATCAAATGTAGGTCCCAACAGGAGAAACCTACAATCACCTCTTGTATACGCCTCAATACCCCAGCGCTGCTGACGAGCGCGGTTTCTTCTCCGAAGCGGCGGTGTACGTCCTCATGCAGCCCTTCCACGTCGAACTGCAAGAACACCACCGTATTTGTGGATGTGCTCCTCCTTCTTCTGCCTCCTCCTCGTCTTCTACTAGCACAACAACCACGAAAGCTCCTTGCGGAGTGATACCCACCCCTCCTCTTGTCATGCAGGAATTCACCACCCTGCGGTCCACCCAACGCCAACCTCTCGTTGTTGAGGAACGTGATATGGAAGCAGAGGCAGCACGAGCCTCTGCAGCTGCAGCGACGTCGCAAGCGGAGACAACGGCTGCTCAAGCTGGGGAAATGGTCCGCCCCGACGAGACGCCAGCGAGGAATGTAGATTGGAACGACCCACACGCGGGGAATCTGGCGCGCGATCGCCGTGATCAAGGAGATCGCGATCCTGCTTCCTTGGAGTCCAACGATCAGGAAGTCCCCGAGGATGAACAGCAGGAACACGGCGATGAGGACCAGCATCGGCAGCACTTGCGGCAACTGCTTAGCGCACACATCCAACGCCCCGTTACCCTCCCCGAGATTCAGACTGTTCGTATCCCAGTGGACCACAGCATGCGGAACGCGTGGTTCCCTGGTCGGATGGGTGGCGTCACCTATATCCCGAGGAAGGTGCGAGAGGGGTTCGTGGAACGCGAGGAGAGGATGAGGGGGAGCTGGGATCGTCCCGCAGGGTCAATGGCTGACCTTGAACGCGAACACGAACATGAACACGACCGCGACGACGCAGAACGTGATGTACAAATGCAAGCGCGCGGCGAATACGAGCGAGGCAGGATCCGCAGACGAGAGGAGATGGTGTTCTCCATTAGCGGGCTTGTCCCTAACATGGACATCGACGGTCAGTGTAAGTCATTGGCCGGCGATAATGGGGTTGGTTGTTCCTCCGATTCCTTAGCGTCCTCGTCCTCATCGCCAACGACACCAAGTCAGACGCATGAGACGTCTTCCTCGTTTTCATCCTCATCCTCGTCGCAAGCACAACCGCAGCCACAATCTTCCTGGGTATACGAAACGTTCGACCCACATCGTATAAGCGCGCACGATCTCCATTTGCACCAACATGGGCTCTCCCCTTCCTCTGCTTCATCATCGTCGTCCTTCCCTTCCAACATCAAACCATCCGCAACCTTCAACCCCTCCTGCGCATACTGCGTCGCACTCAACGACGCACGTCTCGCAGAGAAGAGGAAGGATGAGGGAGAGGCGCGAAAGAAATTGGATCGTGTGTTGCGGGTGTTTGGAACGCCGATGGAGGTTGATGTGGATGCAGATGCAGATGGGATTGGGGATGCGGATGCGGATGTGGAGATGGAGGATCTGGATATGAGTGGGTTTGGGTTGGTTGATGATGATGATGGTGATGATGGTGATGATTATGATTTTAACGATGAACAGGAGGAGGAGGAGGATGTCGAAGTGGACGGCAATGGAGAAGGAGGAAGAGAAGGACAAGGCCAAGGCCAAGGAAGGATCTCGGTCCTTGGCGACGATCGACCGAATGGTGAACCTGGGTTTTGGACGTTCGCAGATCGGTTGAGGACTCCTTCGCCTGAACGTCGTTCTGTTGGTGCTTCAAGTTCAGCTTCAAGCTCACGGTCAACTTCAAATCCAGGTTCTCAATCCACCTCAACAACATCAACACCAACACCAACTCCCACCCCGACCCCAACAACCCCCAAACGCAAACGCGCGTACGTCTCCTCCACCCGCCGCGAATTCGACCGCAGCAGGATCACCTCCGCCTCCCCATGTTCCGGTGTCCAAGATATCCTACTATCAGGACAAACTCCCCCACAACACGCCGTATGGTATTCCGGTGGGACGGGGTACACGTTTTACGGACGTGTGAGGCCTTGGGATGGGTTGATTGGCATCATGCGGGTTGGCGCTGTGGGGAGGAGGGTTGGGCTTGGTTTGGGGATGGGGATGGATGGTGATGGTGGGGGCCAGGAGCCGGTGTTGTTGGATACGACATTTATTTTTGGGTATTTGGTGGGCGAGACGACGTTTGTGGGGGAGTGGAGGGTTGGGGGTGCGGATCCGCTTAAGCCGGCTTGGAGTGGGCCTGTTGTGTTGAGTCGCAGGTGATGGGCCTTTTCTTTCTTTTTTTTTTTGATTCTGTGCTTTTGAATTATTCTTTTTCGCTTCGCTTTTTTTTTTCGACGATGACCTTTTTGGATGTGTTGTTTTTTTTTGATTTATTTTTTTCCCTTTTTCTTTCGTTCTCTTTTTCTTTTTTGGTTACACTCCATCGCCTCATTTGCTGGAACCACTGGAAGAAAACAAAATCGCCTGTACATCGCCATCGCTCTCGACCGCCGCCCCCAAACACCACCCACGCGTCGCTGTTCCTCTCTCTCTCTTTCCTCTCTAGATACCCATACCCTTTTTTCATTCTACCACACGACGCAACCCCGTCTTCGGATTCTTCCTGGCTTTCTAATAATTTATAGAAGATCCGCTCGCTCCAGACCCTCGGCATTCATTGATACTTATACCGACCCCCCCGACCGCCGCATACCACACCACACCACGCATTTATTTACTTACTTAACATTGTATAGACTTTCTGAAACTCTGCCATTGCTTTTTTACTTTACTTTATTTTTTTTATACCACACACACTGTCGATATCAATCAGCACATGTATGTATGTATGCATGTACGCTATGCTAGCGCTAGACAATTGTAATATAGCTGCACAGCCTCCGCTCATCGAACATAGATAGGTACCTGTGTTACCCGCTGGTTCTGGATGGTAACGTGCTTGATTCAGAATCTGGCCAGTGGTAAGTGTTGATAAGTATCTGGTTCTGTGCATGGCTGCTGGTGGCCTTCGAGTTCCTGCGTTTTTGTCATTCGCATTCGCGTGCGAAAAGGCCTCCCTAGAGCTGCTGTTTGAAGTTTGAAGTTTGAACGTTGCGTTTTACATAAGAATCCGTCAAATTATCCATTTCTACCCAAAGGTGTTGAACCCAGAGACTGGAGGCGACTTTAGATGGGGGTCGACGATTTAGAATTCAGTAAGGAGTTGGGACGAATGTCATGTCCGAGGGATTGGGGAAAGACCTACATACAGATGGATAAGATAAGATAAGGATCGTTGAACAATCGAATCGAAATCCCCGGATTCGAGTGATTGCTCTTGGATTGCTCATTGTAGTTCTTCCCACTCCCCCGTCCACCAACACCTTGAACTATCCTGCGTCATTGTAAGAAAAAATACCTACTAACGTCCCGGGATGACCATGATCCATGACTCATCGATTATTATAGATCACAATGGTTTTGTGCAGTAGATGCCAACTGTCTGAAACTGTGCAGCCTTGCGTCCTCGGAGGCCGCCAGCCTTGCTTGGTGTGCCAGGAGGACATGCAACTCGAAGGAATGATTCAAGAACTTCAAGAGAAGCGACGTATCCTTCGAAGTCGGATGAACGCGACCCACGACCCCTTCAACTTTAAACTCCCCCCAGAAATCGCATCCCTTATATTTTCTCTTTCCTTGCAAAAAGAGGATTACGAACCAGATAAATACACGTTGAGCAGATTACCAACGGCGTTCCTTCTAGCATCCATGTGCCGGAGGTGGAGACAGTTGGCGCGCTCGACGCCAGAGCTTTGGTCAACGATGTCATTCACTCTTGTCAAGCCAAATACGAATACTCTCCCTCCACTCCAATTCATCAGCGATTGGTTACGACTATCAGGTAGCCTGCCATTGACCCTTTGGATCATTGAGGAGGCTTGCTACAATCTTCATTGGGAGACATGTCCTTCGGTCGTTGATGCCATCAACCAACATTCAGGACGTTGGCACAAAGTCGTCCTTCATCTGCATAAACAACATTTCATCCATTTTCGTGGCATCGCTTCCCCTAGTAACCTCTACGACCTTGAAATTATATTGGACGAGGGGTACCATGAAACCCCATTTTTTAGCATGATCTCGAGGCCAAGCCCGGTTCATCTCACCATCGATTCTTGCCTTTCAGCTTCTATCGACATTGCGTGGAGCCATCTCACATGTATCACATTGAGATGGCTCCCCGCCGAAGAATGTGTGAGGGCCTTGAAACTAGGGCCTCTCCTGGAATCCTGCACGCTCTCATGTCTAATCGGGGACTACGATTCCTGGCCCCCCCAACCGAGGCTCATTTTCAGGCACGTCCACCTCCGCAAACTATTTATCAGCGAGGCAGAAGGCCATTTACTTCCTGGATTCATCGACTTGGTGGAATTTCCTTCCATCGAAGAGCTCAGTTGCGCGCCGAGTTATGGCCTAATGAAGAAAAGTTTGATTCCGTTCCTACAGCGCTCTGGGAATCGTTTGAAACGCCTAAAAGTGCTCATAGACATTTTGGACGTGCCAAATACTTCGAGCGCTCTCATTGAGCTCCTCCATACCGTGCCATACCTCCAAAACCTTGAATGCCAAGTTCTCATGATGTCAGCCAAGTTGTCGAACATGATTGCCAGCGATCTCTTCAGGGCGTTGTCCTGGGCACCACCCATACTCCCCAAGCTCCAATGTTTGGTGATTCGCTCAGGAGATATAGGCGATATCTGGGAATATATTCCCAGACTATTTAGCAGGCATCTCGTTAGCTTGAAGTTTGAAACAAGGGGTCGGGTAGACATTCGCGACGACGAGTTGGACAAAATATTGAAACTCGTTGATGAAGGATGTGATATCCACATTTTTGAGGATGGGCAGGATTATCTTCAGAAGGCTCGCGCCCAACAGCACTCGCTGGCGAACTCTCCTAGTACATGAGTTCAACGTGGTCTATATTCTGCCCCAATCCCCGCTGCTGGGCGGGCCTCGCATATGGCTCGGACTCCAATAATTAGAAGTTCCGATTTTTCCTTGTTTCTGGATACACGTACTTCTTTGGACCGTAAGGACTCCGTTGTTACGTTAGTTTTTTTTGTGTCTGTTTTATTTTATGTTTGAGGGAGACTTGACTGGAATGCACACATCTCGTTCTGCCCCCATCTGAGGCGACGCTGAATCCTTTGGTTTCGTCGATTTATCTAAAACGCTAAGATTCTCTTTATTTTTGGTCGCTTTTTATACTTGCATAATTAAGTATACACACTTTTTAGGAAAGGCATGACGGTGACGGTAACCGAGGCCGACGGGGAAATTCTCCCTTTCTTGCTCCCGGGGTAATGGTGACAATTGTAAGGTTAATTTCTCGTTCGTCCAGTGTTAAGTATATCAGGTAATGTCCGGCCCGGGATAGCCTGATTATCGGCGCGGCTGCAATTCAACATTTCAACCGCATCCTGATTCCTCACTTTGGTACTTACTCTCACACCTCAAGACCGCCAAACCTTGCATAAACTTTGTTCTCTTCCAGTTGTAAGCCACCACAAAGGTTCCTCTTAGTATATGATCGACGAGTCATGATTACAGGTCAACCGGCCACGATGGTTTTGTGCAATCAATGCAAGCTTGAAATGAACAACTCCCATCGGAAAATACGTGCTTGCGTCAAAATGAACGGCGGGCCTTGCTTGCTGTGTCAAGAGGACGTGGAACTCGAACGAAAGATTCAGGAGCTTCAAGATAAACGTCGGAATCTCCAAACACGCATGAATGCCAGTCATGACCCTTTTATCCTCAAATTCCCCCCAGAAATCTCCTCCCATATTCTTTTACTCTCTTTGCAAGAATGGGATTACGACCCATTTTACGAGTGCTCGCAGAGCCATGATGGAATACGAAATGAGCTACCAACTCCGTTTCTTCTATCTACCATCTGTCGTGGGTGGCGCCAACTGGCGCGCTCAACGCCCAGCCTTTGGACTACGGTATCATTTACTCTCGAGAAGCCAACAAAGGTCCCTTTACTTGAAGCTATCAGGGACTGGTTACTGCTCTCAGGTGGCCTACCGTTGAAGATCTGGATTTCCAGCTACGAAGGAAAAAACCCCGTCTCACAAGAAATGTATGGTCCGGTCATTAACGCCCTCAATCAACATTCAGGACGTTGGCAAAAACTATCCCTTTGCATACCCGCATCTTATTTTAGGCACTTCCGCGGTTCCTCTCCCACCAGTAGTCTCTACGACCTGCAAATCATAAACTCCGGCGACCTAGACACTGACGGTCTTTTGCCAGCTTTTAGAATGAACTTCAAGCCCAGCCCCACCAATCTCTCCATGTGCAGCATTCGTTTATCGGCTAATGACATTGGATGCGGTAATCTCACGTCTCTCTCGATGCAATACATGAGCGTCAATGATTGCATAGTGGCCATCCGACACGCACCTCTTCTGGAATCTTGCGAGATGCGGCAAATTGATTCCCGAGGGGACGTCTCGACCCCAAACACAAATTTCAGGCATACGCGTCTCCGAGACCTAGATCTCGGCTACGTGCGAGAAGATTTATTCATCGACCAGCTCCTTCGTTTGATGGAATGCCCCGCCCTTGAAGAATTCAGTTCTAGACAGAGGCTCAGTATCGCTATGGTGGATAGCTTGGTTTCGTTCTTCAAACGTTCTGAGAGTCGTCTGAAGGAGCTAGGATTGTATGGTGATGGAGATACCGAAGAGAAATTGGCTGTGGAATTTATAAAGAAGCTGCTCAATGCCGTACCATACCTCCACGGCCTCTTTTTGGGCGGCAATACATTGCCCATAGATGATCTTCTCGAAGAGCTATCCTCTTCGCCGCCCATTCTGGCAGGAGGAACCCCCGGATTTCTGCCTCGCCTTCAATCTCTCGCGCTTTATTCGTATGATATATCCAAGTGGGAATATATTCCGTATATCTATACCTGGCCCCACAGAAAACACCTCAGGATGACGATCTCCCCTTACGACAGGAGCTTTATTGTCATTGACGACGACACCCAGGACAAAATATCCCAACTCATTGACCAAGGGGCCAATATTCATGTTCTCAAACGGGGGAAGGATTATTTCAGAAGCGCATAGGCTTCTCTTTGCAGAGCGGCAGAAATATGCAGTCGCCACTTGTGAACAACCTCGGCACCCGTCCGTAATAATATTCCCCATGCTCCCAGCTTACAACAATCGTAAATAACACTGTGTGCTAGTTTTGTCTATTGGGAGTCATTGAATGGGCATGGTACCTGTGCAGCAATGCACGCACCCGGTTACCGTTGAATGCAACTTGGAAGTATGAATAATCCTAATAGGCTACTCGACAAGTTACCGACAACATTCTTTCTAGCAACCGTCTGCACGGATGGCGCCAGGTGGAAAACTCAATTCCCCAGCTTTGGACAACACTCTCATTATTTGCAGTCCGTATTAAGCACTTTTTTTGTTTGTGTTTTGGAAGGACGGTGGGGTGTTGATCATGATCCTTCCTGACTTTATTTCAAGTTGGATCATGGATGCTACGACTGTCAAGCTTCAAGTTCAACGTTATTCTGCTAGACTAGCAGAGTCCTATTTTTCCTTGAGCCTGAATATACATAGTTCCTTGGGCCGTAAGGACTCCGCTGTAACTTTTTTTTGTTTTATATTATGTCTGAAAGACTTGACCGGAATGGGATTTCGTTCGAGGCGGGGCAGAATCCTCTGCCAGTTTCGAGTCGATTATTTCTGTAAAAGCCAAATCCCCTTTGCCTTACTCGGTTTTCTACTTGTGCTGTACATGTATACACGGTTTCTTTTAATTAAGTTTGTGTGTTGGGTTCACCTTTCGGAAAAGCATGATGAGGGCGACGCTGCTCGCCGCGGTGAAATTGAACTTCCCTCGCCATCGACATGCTAACCATCCCAAAACTATCCGAGGCCGAAGCGGGAATTCTCCCTCTCTTGCTCTAGCGTCTTGTGGTCTTGGGGTCATAATGACAATTGAACGGTAAGGTTGATTTTTCATTTGTCGCTCACTTGGATAAGTCCTTACGGGATTCTCCGGTGGGCCCCGGGCCGCCCAAGTTCTTGCACGACCGTCTGTGGAATTCTCCGATGGCCCCTTGATTATTGGCACGAGCGTTCCTACTGAACTTCAACCCCATCCCGATTCCTCTGGTTCTCTCTCAACTCAAGACACCACACATTAGATAAACTTTTGTAAGCCAAAAATGTTGCTCGCTGGATATGTATCGAGGAGTCATTAATATCGGCGCAGGTCTATCGGCGGAGGTCACGATGGGTTTCTGCAATCGATGCAAGCTTGAGGCGAGCGACATTCATTGGAAAGTACGATCTTGCATCAAACGGGACGGAGGGCCTTGCTTGCTGTGCCAAGAGGACATGGAACTCGAACGGAAGATTCAGGAGCTTCAAGACAGACGTCGGAACCTCCATACACGCATGAATGCCAGTCATGACCCTTTTATCCTCACATTCCCCCCAGAAATCTCCTCCCATATTCTTTTACTCTCTATGCAAGAATGGGACTACGATCCATTTCATGGTCTCACGTACTGGCTACATGATCAAATACCACAAAGGCTACCAACTCCGTTTCTTCTATCCAGCATTTGTCGTGGGTGGCGCCAGCTGGCGCGCTCTACGCCCAGGCTGTGGACAACGCTATCGTTTAATCTCGCAAAGCCAACAAAGGTCCCTTTATTTGAAGCTGTCAGGGATTGGTTAGTGCTCTCAGGCGGCCTATCGTTGAACATCTGGATTTGCGGCTACAAAGGGGAAAACCCTGTCTCACAAGAGATGTATGGTCCAGTCATTGACGCCCTCAATCAACATTCAGGACGTTGGCAGAAACTATTCCTTTTTATGCCCGCACCTTTCCTTAGGCATTTCCACGGTTCCTCCGCCCCCAGCATCCTCTACGATCTCTACGTCAACAACTGTCCCGTCCGAGAGGTCGACGGTTCTTTGCCCACTTTTAGAATGAACTTCAAGCCCAGCCCCACTAATCTCACCATTTGCAACATTCGCTTATCGGTTAACGACATTGGGTGGGATAATCTCACGTCTCTCTCGATGGAAGGGATGGCTTTCAACGAATGTATAATGGCCATCCGACACGCACCTCTCCTGGAATCTTGCACAATGGAGGAAATTGCTTCTGACCAAGGGGACCTCTCGATCCCAGGAACAAAACTCAGGCATCTGCGTCTCCGAACGCTAGATCTCCGCTTCGTGCGAGAAGATTTATTCATCGACCTCCTTCATTTGATGGAATGTCCCACTCTTGAAGTATTCAAGTCAGAATCGCGTCTGAGCCATGTCATGGTGGATAGCTTGCTTTCGTTCCTCAACCATTCTGTCAGTCGTCTGAAGGCGTTAGAATTGTTAGCACAGGACCAAGATGGCCTGGATGTGGAAGGTTTGAAGAACTTTCTCAATGCCGTACCATGCCTCCAACGCCTGTCATTGGAATGGACTATGTACGACGCAGTGGACCCGGATGATCTCCTCCAAGAACTATCCTCTTCGCCGCCCATTCTGGCAGTAGGAACCCCCGGATTTCTACCTCATCTTCAACCCCTCACATTATCTCTGTGTCATATCTCCAAGTGGGAATATATTCCCCGTATCTATACCTGGCCCCACAGGAAACTTCTCAGCATAGAGATTTCTGCTTATGAAACCGCCATTGATGACGACACTCATATTAAAATTTCCCAACTCATCGACCAAGGAGCTAATATTCGTATTCTTGCAGATGGAAAAGATTACTTCTCATATTCACGGGCACACGGGGATAAGCGTCTCCTAGAAGCATGAAGCGACTGACCGCACACTATCAAACGTCAATAAAGTCACCTCCATCCCGAATGCAATTTTCAGGCATATGCACCTCCGAACGCTATGTATCCACCGTGTCCCAGACGATTCAGACTCATTGATCAACTCATTTAAATTGATGCGCTGGAATGCCCTTCCCCTGAACATTTAGTTACGTCCGGATCGGACCTAAGTAATTGGATGGTCGATAGCTGTACATCGCTCTTCGAACGCTCTGGGATTAAAGCTTGCAGATGAATTCTTATTTGACGACAGAAGGTCAGAAACCAGTTTAGAGTTTGCATTTTTTGTCAGGCGCTTGTTTTTCCCTGTGCCGCAAAATGCGTATTTCAATTCCGGCCCGAGTTTGCGGTTTATATTATTGAACAACCATCATGATCATTGATATCCATGATCCCACTCTCTTTCTTCCGTCCTTTAAGTTTATCAGCGAGCTGCATATCGACTTACTAGAAGCTCTCTAGGCTCCTTGAAAACCAGGGTAATACTTCGCCAAATTGACGCCATTTGGAGGGAATCCAGGTATGGCAGCGCGGTACGCTACATTCATTACATTAACGTGTCTGACTCCTGAGGCCTGAGCAACAGGCAATCCTTGAATTCCGTGTGCATAGGAGGAATTTTCGTATACTTATCTACGACCTTCAAGTTGTTAGTCGTTAACGCGGACCGGTTGAGAAGAATATGACGACCACCCCGAGGCCCACTGCTGACAATTCTAACGGTGCTACATCCCAGTCGGATGTGGCGAAAGTAAGACTCTACAAGATCCGCACGGGACAAGTGTTCGATCCCATTGAACGTGTGATGTTTGCTCGCCAGGTGATATGGGTGGATAGGGATACTGGGGTTGTAGTCCGCCTTGGTGAAGAAGGGGAGACTTTTAGGAGCGAATTTGAGGTGGAGGTTACTGATGTGGATTTGACGAAGCTAACGGTGCTGCCGGGTTTTGTGGATGTGCATGTTCATCGTATGTTGATCTTCGGGCAGAGACTATGTAACTGACGAACGAACTTCCAGTGTTCTTACATCCATACGCCGAAACATCATGGGACGACCAGCTCACGAAGGAAAGTCTTGCAGGACGCACTATACGTGCTACCGTTCATGCGAAGAAGACCCTTTTGGCTGGGTTTACGACCGTCAGGAGGGTTTGGCTGGACGATGAGGCCGAGTTGCGAGGCGATCTAGCTCGGTTATGATGAATCCGAACTGGAAGAGCCACGAAGCGACGAATAACATGATGTACGGATACGTACTCATTCCAGGCACTCTAGCAAATACAACGACAGCGTCCACAGGTGAGACGGTGTTCTCTCATCTGCGATTAATACCTGATTCTATTCAACATCAACAGTAAATGCACGTCGTTGACGAACGATGCGGTTAGCGGCCCTCACTTGCCCGCATTTTCTCCCTCGAATTCCTTGAGATCTTCTCCGTCAATGATGACACCAAATCTGCGTTCGAATACGATTCCGACGTGTCATGCTCTTCTGCAACAAGCAAAGCACAGCACTCCTCGATATCCACCCCTTCCATCTAATATGCGCCCGCATCGGACAGTCCAGTAACGACTTTCGCGCCTTCTCCGCGTTCCTCTTTTCTGCGCCGCCATGCATCGGCGAGTGCATAAGCCGTCTGTACACAAAGGGCTTAGTGCCGTTGTTTTGGAAAGTAGCGATGATGATTGTGAGGACGCCGGATGAGGAGCAAGGATTTCTATGGCCGCCTGAGGCCTTGGGCGGGCTTATTGGGACTGGCATGTGTGTTTGGGCTGTGGAGAGGCGTATGAGATGAAGAGGGGAATGCGGGAGTAGGATGGGGAAGAGGTGGTATGCTGGATACGACGTTTGTTGGGGGGTGCGAATTCGCTCAAGCCGGCTTGGGGTGGGCCAGTTCTACCGAGTAGAAGGTGATTTTCTTTGTAATTGTGCTGCCTTACTTTCCTGGGATCTAATTATGCTGCGGGCACCCTAGTGAGGCTCGAATTCTCTCTCGGTCGTTCAACGTTCAATCCCATGCTCACTTTTCCATTCGTCATTGAATTTTGGCAGGCTGGAACCACTGGACGAAAAAAAAAACTTCGGAATTCTCTTATCTATCTATCCATCACCTCCTCTCATTCGAAAAAATCGACCAAGGTCCTTTTTAAAATATTCACTCTCGGAGATAACCAGGCTCCGCTGCTTCGCATATCCCTTCAAGCCTGAGTCGATTATTTATTTGTTTGTTGTGTTTTTCTTTTCTGTCGTGGTTCAATTCAGCTTCTTCCTTCCATCTTCAATCTAGGTTTCTTGCCACCTCGCACCATCTGCCAAAGTTTGAACTCTAGTTCTTGCATAATCGTAAGCCGCTTGAGAAATACCTAACGTCGTCAGAATCCATGATCGATCGATTCCCGTAGATCACAATGTCGCAACCCTGTGTCCTTGAAGCCCGCAAGCCCTGCTTGGCGTGCAAGGAGGACACGGAACCTGAACGAACGTCGGTCTCAACGATTCAAGACTTTCACGACAGGTGTCATATCCTTTCAAGGCTCAAGAAGGCGGTTCAAGGATTTCGTGAGAAACGTCGCATCCTTCGAAGGCAGAGGAACGCGATTCATGACCCTTTCATCCTTGCATTTCCCCCAGAAATCTCCTCCCATATTTTTTTACTCTGCATGGAAGAGTGGGACGACCAACCACATGACTCACGGAATCGTGATTTGATCCTCAGAAACTTACCAACGCCGTTTCTTCTAGCGACCGTCTGCCATGGGTGGCGCCAGCTGGCATACTCGACTCCCCAGCTTTGGACAAGGCTCTCGTTCACTCTCGCGAAGCCGACAAAGGTTCCTTTACCCCGAGTCATAAGCGACTGGTTGCAGCGATCGGGGAGACTACCATTGGCCATCTGGATTTTTTGCAATGGGAATATACCCCGGGAAGCAGAAGAAACGTGCGTCGCAGTCGTGGACACCGTCAATCAACATTCAGCACGTTGGCGTAAAGTCGTCCTTCGTAATATCCCTCCACCTTATCTCAGCCAATTCTGCGGCACCTCTCCCCCCAGCAGCCTCTACGACCTCGAAGTCAGAAACTCCAGAACCGCCGGGTTGCGTCAGTCACCACCTTTCAGGATGAACTCGAAGGCCAACCCAACTAATCTCATTGTCCATGACATTGGCCTATCAGCCTACAGCATTGGGTGGGATAACCTCACATCTCTCGTGATGAAACACTCGACTGTTGATGAATGTATGGGGGTCATTCGAAGAGCGCCCTCCTGGAATCCTGCACACTGCTAGTTCTCAGCTCAGCCACACACTTAATGACCATCCCAAAAATGATTTTCAGGCATATACACCTCCGAATGCTAGATTTCCGCGACGTCTGGAACCAGTCTGCCATCACACTCATGGATTTGTTGGAATGCCCTTCCCTTGAAAGGTTAAATTACCTAACTGACATAAATGATACAGTTGCGGACGGCTGTATATCGCTCTTCAGACGCTCTGGGAGTCGTATGAAAGATCTGAAACTGCATGACATGTGGAACAACCGACTGACTCCGGAATGTTTCCAGAGGCTGTACAACGCCGTTCCATACCTCCAACGCTTGGACTTGAAATGGAATTCAATGCAAGGAGTTTATGAAGTAGAAAATCTCTTCCAACAGTTATCCTCCCCGGCGTCTATTCAGGGAACACCCGTATTTCTACCGCACCTTAAATCTCTGACAATCAGGGTGTCCTACAAGGTCGACTTCCGGCCCCTTCCTCGCGAGGACGGGGAATATCCAATCAATAGGGCGAACGAAGACCGAGCCATGTGGAAACATATTCCCGATATCTATATTCGACCACATAGGAAATTCCTAATCCTAGAGGTTCACGCCACGGCCGTCAAACATGATGACTATATCTCGCCCAAAATCTCGAACCTCATTGACGAAGGTTTTGATATTCGGATTCTCAAAAACGGAAAAGACGATTTCCAGAGGATTTCTGCCCAGCGGCGGCTCTCACCCCCAAATCGTCGTACATGAGCCTAACATCTCCCTTCCCCAACTGACACAAAATCCTTTGGTTTCGAGTCGATTATTCAAAAGCTAATCTTTCTTTTTCTTGGGTTTATATCTACAGGTGTATATACTTGTGCAATTGCGTGAAATCAAACCATTTTTTTCAAGTTGTTTGCAGTTTGGGCTCATTTTTTGGAAGAGCACGACTGAAGACTCTAGAAGGATGGCCTTATCATTGGATTGTACTCGAAGGCGACTGGGAAGAGCTTTGTGTCATGCATTATGAAAATAGCTCTAAACCTGTCCGCTGTCTTCGACTTGAGCTGCAATGATGACACGCCGATCATGAGATGTACGGAATTCTCCGACTGGCCCTTAGAGATTCTTATCGGCGCGGGGGTTTCTGCGTTCAACCCTCTGGTTCTCTCGCCAAAACTTACATTAACCTGTAAGCCACCCAAAGAGCCTTCTCACTGCATATTATCGATGACTAATTATTACAGGTCACGATGGTTTTGTGCAATCGATGCAAGCTTGAGACGATGGACGTTCATTGGAAAGGACGACCTTGCGTCAAACGGGACGGCGGACCTTGCTTGGTGTCCCAAGAGGACATGGAACTCGAACGAAAGATTCAGGAGCTTCAAGACAGACGTCGGAACCTCCATACACGCATGAATGCCAGCCATGACCCTTTTATCCTCACATTCCCCCCAGAAATCTCCTCCCATATTTTTTTACTCTCTTTGCAAGAATGGGATTACGATCCAGTTTATGGTGACAAGTACTGGTGCAATGGAATTACAAAAGGGTTACCAACCCCATTTCTTCTATCCAGCATCTGTCGTGGGTGGCGCCAGCTGGCGCGTTCAACGCCCATGCTTTGGACGACGCTAACATTTACTCTCGCGAAGCCGGCAAAAGGCCCTTTAGTTGAAACTGTCAGGGACTGGTTATTGCTCTCAGGCGGCCTACCATTGGACATCTGTGTTTCCAGCTACGAGGGGGAAGACCCCGCATCAGAAGAAATGTATAGTCCAGTCATTGACGCCCTCAATCAACATTCAGGACGTTGGCGCGAACTATACCTTCGCATACCCGCGCCTTATGTTAGGCACTTCCACGGTTCCTTTCCTCCCAACAGTCTCTACCGCCTCGACGTCAGCAACTGTACCAGCCGCCGAGAGTTCGACGGTCCTTTACCCACCTTTAGAATGAACTTCAAGCCTAGTCCCACTGATCTCACCATGCGCAAAATTCGTTTTTCAGTCAACGACATTGGGTGGAGTAATCTCACGTCTCTCTCCATGGAAAGCATGACTTTCAATGAATGTATAATGGCCATCCGACACGCACCTCTCCTAGAATCTTGCACAATGGAGGAAATTGATTCTGACCAAGGGGACGTTGCGATCGCAAAAACAAAAATCAGGCATATGCATCTCCGAACGCTAGATATCCACTTCATGCGAGAAGATTTATCCATAGAATTCCTTGGTTTAATGGAACTCCCCGTTCTTGAAGCGTTCTGTTATGAACCGATGGATATCGCCATGGTGGATTGCCTGTTTTCGTTTCTCAGCCGTTCTGAGAATCGTCTGAAGGAGCTGGCATTGTATGGAAATCTCGGAGAGGAATTCCCTGTGGAAGGTTTAAAGAAGTTGCTCGATGCCACACCATTCCTCCAATGCCTCGAATTTTACGGGTTTAGGGAAGGCGTATCGGCCCTGGATGAGGTCCTTCAAGAGTTATCCTCGTCGGCGCCTATTCTCGCAGGCGGAACCCCCGGATTTCTCCCCCATCTTCAATCTTTCACGTTTTCAAACTGTTATGTATCCAAGTGGGAATATATTCCCTCTATCTATACCTGGCCCCACCGCAAACTCCTCAGAATGGACCTCCCCCTTACATGAACATTGACGACGACACCCGGATTAAAATTTCCCAACTCATCGAACAAGGAGCCGATATTCGTATTCAATGGCGTTGATTCTCACACAGGTGATTGTCTTCTCCCAGAAATATGAAGTCGTAGACTCGAAAACCGTGGCACACGCCCTCTATCCCCCTCCCAGTCCGTGAAAATATTCCCTTTGATCCCAGATCTTAAATAAAGATGTGTAAATTACTTGAACGGGCGTACAATGTTCTTGGCAATGCGCGCACTGGCAGCTGGTTAAGTGCGACCTTGGAAGTTTGAATGAGAAGCTCTGAGTTATCCGGGATTCAAGAAAATCGGAAATCGGCGGTTACATGGGTTGGAATTTTCAAGGAATTTTGTTCAGGTGCTTCTTTCTCGCCAGGCCACTGGCACTGTAAGGACTACTTGGTAACTTTTCTTTGCATTTTTTATTGCAAGTATTACAGCTGTGGAGGCGTGCAAGGTGGGTGGAAAGGGTATGGTGAAGTTGACGGCCAAGTTGGGGAGGGCGACATATGTTACGGATACGGGGAATTTTCCGCCTGATCCTGCTGCGATGAGTTTGGTGGCCGCGAATGTTTAATGATGTGTTACATTTCACAGCTCTTCACCGACCACCAGTGACGGGACCCCTACTATAGTTAGTGCTCTACGTAGTAGAATGTATCTACATTACTTACCTCCTTATTCCGGGTGTCGCTTGGTAGGTAGTGATCGATGTTAATGAAACGAGCCTTCTTTCATCACTTGTAGGATTTTGCTTTTGAGGAGCACATCCCTCGAGATTCTGCATCGTTGTCATCGGATCTCTGCCGTTGTCGTCAAATCCGGGGCATTGAATCTGGATTCCATCGAGTTATCGTCGCGTCGTTATTGTCGAATCCGCGTCGTCCGGCTTTCGTTGTTGGAGGACAATTAAACGAAGAAAAAATGCCTTAGCTTCCCCACTAGTTTCCCCACTAGTGGGAGCTTCCCGACTAGTCGGGGCTTCTGGTAGGAGCTTCCCTACTGGTGTCCTACTAGTAGGAGCTTCTAGTTAGACTGATGAGGCTTTGAAGGAAGTAATGCGGACAGGCTGATATCGATCGCGTGCAGCCAGAGGAGTGGAATCAGTATGCCTGAAAGATGAAGGGAGTGCAGATGCACTACAGCTTCAGAGTGGACGCTAGGTTCTTTCCGTCGTTACTGGGTCTCTTGCACCCGGGGAAATCAGATTTGCATTCACTTGTCGGCGGCACCCATCGCCGTTTTCCCGAAACATATAAAGCCGTCACCAACATCCTCTGTATTTTTGTAGTAGCCAGCAATCAAATATTCGCCCTACCCACCGGCAAAAAAAGAAATACCAACCAACAACCCTCCCAAGAACCCTACGATGAAGCTCACGATCAGCACCCTTCTCCTCCTCCCATTTTCCGCTCTCGCCGCTGAATGTGGCCACAAATTTATGGGCAAGCCAGACCCACAGACGCTCGGTCGGTTCTGGACCAGCCGTGAGTCAGTGTGCAACTGCATTGCCACTCAGACTGGCTATTGCTCGGGGGACATCTCGTTCCTTACGATTGCTGTTTGGGGGAAGCTCCCTTCAGAGCAGCTGTGCTGGGACGCGACGGCGGACATCATCAATCAGTGTATCGCGAATGGTGAGTTCCTTTTTCGGTGGGGAAGGATGGGAATTCGTGGGCTAATTATGGGGATAGGGTGGAATAGTGGATTATATCAATTTGACGGATCGACCTTTCAAATTACGAGGAAAAAATAACTCGCTGTGGAAGGAGGTATCTCTGATTGGATGGAGAGCGGGATATAGGTGGAAAAGGGGTTTGTTGTTTCCGTCGCCCGAGAGGTAGATGAAGGATTGGCACTGGATCCGAGTCCTGAAAATCAATCAAGCACATCTCGTTAGTCTACAATCATGAAAAATACATGTGTCTGCGAATTCGTACCCGAAGAGGGGACCAGATGACGATAAAAATCAGTGTGATATGGCCTTGGCGACCATCAACTCAAAATCTCGCACCTGAGTGCCGGCGCTCCTTGGGGAGCCTATATAGTGAAGAATCTGCGTTTGAAAATAAAGCACAGGTCAGAACAAAAAGGACGGGGACGATCTGACCCGGAACGATTTGGGAGCGATACAGCAAGAAAGACCGGTGATTGAGGGTATGGAATAAAAATCAAATTTTTGATTCTACTTCCCTAGATAGTGGGAGATAATTTCCTTCGAGAAGAGATACGCAGTTTGATTCCTTGGTCAACCAATTCGCCAAGTTCACGCAATAATAGCTCATCCCTGATGCGGCCCCTATACATGTTGATATCCAAGCTCAATAGCTTCCTGTGGGGCGATCGATAGATCAGTGGTATACAAGCCCAAGCGTCCAGATCATCACCGAAAACTTCCAAACTTTGAAGCTCAGACAGAAATCCGGTCGTATTGCTTGTCTGCGACGTGGGGTGCGAAGCTGCTGCAGACATTCCTTTCAGGATATTGTCCGTCACCGACGAAAAGCTTTTCTCAACTCTGAGACATTGGAGGTGTGGTGTAGCTTGGAGCAATGGAACGACATCTTCAGAGGCTGACGCGGGGATGTTGACTAGATCAAGGGTTTTCAGGCCAGATCCGGAACGCTTGAGAAATGATACTGCAGCGTCAAGTCCAAAACCATTCTCCACCAATTCCAGCCTCCATAACTCCAGGGAAGGGAACTCCAGCGAGTTCAGAATTTTGGTGAAAGCCTCATCGCTTATATAAACCAATTTAAATGTTCGAAGACGTGGATGACGAATGATTGTTTCGGAAACATTGACGGGTAGAGTGATATTAAACAGAGAACATGTTTCCAGTAGAGGGGAATCTCGTATGATTTCCGGCAGACTATCGAAGGATGTGCTAGTCACGTTTAAATGAACGAGACGATCCCAGGAGATATCGACGGCCTTCAGGGGGATAAAAATTACGGTGAATTTCATCGGACCAGGTCTTGCGTCCATTGAAAATACCAAGGGGTCGAAGGTAGCAGTGGTCGCATCATCGTCATACTCCTTCGGATCCCAAATTGAAATGTTCTGGAGGTTTTGGGGTGGGGAGGTGGGACGGAGACGGCGAAGATAAACGGGGGGGAGGGTGAAGGACACATCGTGCCAACGTCCAGAATGCTGGTTGAGAGCATTGATGATTGACAGTGATCCTTTCGGGAGGGGATGAGGGGGTCCACGATAGGAAACCTGGAGTGATAATGGCGAGCCACTTGACCGTTCTAGGAAATCGATAATGAGATGTGGCAAAGTTTCCATCATCATGGAGTCGGGATCGGGAGGCGAGAACACGAGCTGCGACCAAAGCTGGGGGGTTGACCTTGTCAACTGGCGCCACCCCCTACAAACGGCCCCAAGAATAAACGGTGTAAACCATTCGCCCATGGAAAGGTGTAATATGTGAGCGGCGATTTCGGGAGGTAGTTTGAGAACAAAAGGATCGTGATTTGCATTCATCTTCGTTCGGAGCTGTCGGCGTCGTTCCTGAAGCTCTTGCATTTTTTGCTCGAGCTCCATGTCCTCCTTGCACGGCAGACATTTCGCACCCTCCACTATATCATCGTCTGCACAGAACCATTGCCACCAGTTTAAAAACGCTGGAATGAATTTAGCTTGCTGGTTATGGATACAAAAGATATAAGGCATCCTCACCAGAATGATGCGTTATCGTTGAACGTTGAGGGCCGGGAATGTTGGTGAATAATGGGATTTTTTTGGTAGGCTTGCCGAGTGAATATCTCAGCAGCGATGCTTGTTTGTGACGACGGTGACAATCAGTTATGGAGGTAACTGATGAAAGAATCGGCACACGAGAGAAGTAGGATAGTGAACGCTAAGAACAGTTTAAAGCTCTGTAAATTCACTGGGTCTGTAAGTACAAATGAGCTACTATTTATACAAGTAAAGTAAACGAGTCAGAAAGAGAGTCATACTCGGGAGAAAAGAGGAAACAATAGAAAACGATACCGAAGGATACGAACTAAGTAAGTCATAAAGAATAAAGCGCAGTCAAGGGACGTTGCTGCGCGTACTGCGAGAACTGGGCGTAGGGTGCGGGGCAAAACAAGTCAAGATAACGAGATATGAAGAGAGATAAGAAAAGGGATTAGATAAGATAAGGATGGGTCATTTTCGTTACATTGTTGATGGTGATTGGATTCCGTTGTTGTCTCACAATCGGTCCATGCGAGTACTACAGACTCGCATGGAACCCCAACCAGAAATGGAAAAGCGCCAACCCAGGCGTCAGAAACTGAGCATGAAAACCAACCATGATGCTTTTATCCTTAACTTCCCGCCAGAAGTCGTCTCGCAGATTTTTTGTCTCTCTTTGACAGAATTCCTCTATGAACCCGCGGGAGTCTTTGGACTGACAAAAACGTTACAAACTCCATTTACTCTGGGTCTGTTTGTCGGGATTGGCACCAGGTAGCGTGGTCAACCCCCCAGCTCTGGTCATCGATTTCGTTTACTCTTGGAAAGTCACCAAAGGAGAAGATAGCTTAGACCCTCCAAGTTATCAACGATTGGTTACAACCGCTCAGATAGCCTACCATTGGATCTCTGGGTTTACGAATACAAATGTCCCATGTCGCCAGAACCATGTGGCCCGGTCTTTGATGCACTAAATCGCCATTCAGGACGTTGGCGCACGTTATACCTTCGTGTCTCTCACACCTTCCATTTATGATCTTTTCAGTGGTGCTTCACCCAGTAACCTTCGCAACCTTCATCTAATGGCTGTTATTTCCCATTTCACGGATGGAAGAGAGTTTTATTCACCGACGCTTAGAATGAAATTGAGGCCCAGCCCGACCCACCTCACTATCAAAAACTCCCCAGCGCCAGATATCGACACCGTGTGGGACAGTGGGAGACGAGTTTCGAAGGATCCATAGAGCTTATTCTACGAGCACATCACCTCGAATCTTACTCGCTATCGATATATTCGGACTGGAATAGCCTCCCACCCACCTCAACAGACGTGGTCAAGGCAAAAAACTGCAATCGTCATGGACGGACTGTTCCTACAGCTTTCCTCGTCCCCGCCAGTTCTTCCGACAGGTATCCCAGGGCTTCTTCCCGATCTTGAATCCTTGGAGCTTTATTCCGCTGAAGGATACGAATTCGACCGTATTCCTGACATTTTCGGCTTGCCGCACAGGAAAATGCTGAACTTGGAGGTCGACACCAGCCCAAGAACCGAGCTCGACGAGGATACCCGGCGTAAAATTTCTCACCTCATCGACCAAGGATGCAAGATACATATTCTCCGAGCTGGGAAGAATTATTTTGACAGCTTCGGAGACGAAATGACAGGTGAAGAATTTACTTGAATCTCTCAGCCTAGGTAGAGTATTTGGTAACGTGTGTAACGCACTTTCTCAATTTCTCAAATTTATCCAATAAATTTATTGAGTCGCGTCCAAGGTACTGAATTTGCTGTTAACTGGCCGGGAACAGCCATGGAAGATATTAGCCAGCTTCTCAATGTCGTACCGAATCGTTAATGCATGAGGTCTTCTTCATCACCTTCTGTTCTCGACGACGGTACCCCAGGATTTCGATGTTCGACTTCATTCCCAAGATTTTTAGCAGACAGGAAAAGGCTGAGGTTGCGGATGGACGCAACTCGAAATGTCGCAACTCGAAATGTCGTGCTTGATGACGATACCTCACGCAGGAGTTCTAACCTCATCGAACTCCCCTGTACTTCGGTTTACAATCAAAAATGAAATGCAACAGTGCGTGAGTGAGAAACATTATCGCGAAGAAGCCAATGTTTCGATAATAACACACTGGGCGTGGCTTTCTTATAACCATTTGCGAGGTAGATCTGGCTCGGTAGCTATCTGTTCAGAGAGGCTTCCATCAAATAGCCCAAGAAAAAGGACTCGCAAAAGGACCCAATGATAAATCAATTAACCCAACCTATCTTAAACAGCTTGTAAGCACTTTCGTCGACCCTCCCAACGCTGGCCCGCCTCTCGATCACCTCGCAATGCAGCACAGCCAATTGTGGCTTCGTACTAGAGCCAGCCAACGAAGTTATAGAGGCGACATTGGGGAATAGAGCTTCCACTGTTTCATCTGTTCCTTCGTGCCTACCCGAGGTCCGCACAGCGATGATGAGCCAGAAGACTCCACCTTTGTCTTCCGCACTTAAGGGGCGCGACAGAAGATTCTCGATGCATGGTTTGATCCATTCTGCGTGAGAGGGGTGGTAGATGACATCCGCCGCGAGGATAATGTCGAACGGTTGAGCAAGAGGTGCCGAGTATTTGGGATGTTCCCAATCGAGCGCCGTTACCATTATCGATGTGGGGGAAGTCGGGAAATTAGTCGCGACGTTCTTCGCCAGGTTCTCCAGCACGTCAGGGTGATAGTCCGTTGCGACGATTTCTGGGGCGAATGGGTGAAGGATTTTCGCCGCCACGATGCTGAGCATTCCTGTTCCTGCGCCAAGTTCGAGGATACGCAACGATCGTCCTTGGGAAGGGGGTATCAAAGAGAATGTGGTGGGATCCCGGCAAAACCGGTCGGCGAGGAGAATGCAGCTGCCCCAACTTTGCAAACCGACGGAGGTATGGTCATCATTAGATAGAGGTGCGTCATGAATTTCAACGTGTATCAGCTTTCGCGAACTGCCTTGAGGGACGACATCGAGTCCGAGGGGAAATGTGAACATTCGTGTGAGTGCAAAATCATGGTCGTCGCTGGTCCCCGTAAAGAAGGAGAGTAACGCGGTAGCGTCATCGAGGAGTTCCGAACGTTCTTCAGCCTCTTCTTCCTTTTCAGAGGCGGCGATCCAGTCGTCGGCACGGGTGATGAAACCCGTTATCCATTTGATGGCAAACGCACGTTCGAGAGGGTCAGCTCGCAAAACCTGGTCCTCGGTTTCGGTGTCGGAGCCAGCAGAATCTCCCGTAGCGACTTCGTCTTCGTCGTCTTCTTCCTCTCCTTCTGCGGACGCGTAACCGGAATCAGGAACGGAGGTGTCGTGAATAGAATGTTTAATGCTCCGTTTCGGAATCGAAAGGTTGGAAGATTTGAACATGGCAGGCGAAGGCTTCGCTGGGAAGTAAAGGCTGCGCAGATTCTGGAACGCTTGCTTGATCTGAATCGTTGAATGTGCCGATAACCGTCCGAGGGGTGGAAGCGACATGGTTGGTGCGGGGGCGTTCATGGGTGGAATATCTTCCGTTGGTCGCCGAGAAAAATTAGGTGGCGACATCGTGGAGGTGCCGTCCTGATATATGGTAGTATACGTTCTCTAGTCGTAGATCTTCCGTCGAAAATTTACCAATTGGATGAACCTGGGGGAAATGGTATCGTGAACGTCCTCTATGTGTATTGTCGTGGTCCTTCTATATTTCTATAGGGTCTAAAATGGTCAGAGACCTGGGGGTTTTCGTTATAAAACTAGAACAGGCATCGATAAAAGCGGTGAGGAAGTGGCAGCTGGAAAAGCAAGAGGCGGATTCAGCAAAAAAAAATCGCGGATGATAAGGGAGAAAAAAAATTGACACACGTGGACCGCAAGACAATGGCAAATACACCTAAACATAGAAATTAATTTAGTCCACCATCGGATCCTCTTAACCTCCCTTGGGTAGCGAAAACAGCGCGGTTATTCATATTTTTTGGCAGGACGAGGTTTGGTCAAAAGTGCCCGGCGTTGTTGACCGTTGTTGGAGTTCTGGAGGAAGAAGGGCTTGCAAAACAACGACCAAACAAATACTCTTGACTTCTGACTTCTGAAGCACTGCCAAGGATTGCCATGCCTTCTCGTCGTTCACGGTCTCGTTCACGCTCGAGAAACCGCTCAGAATCTCCAGAAAGACGTGTAGATCTGCCCAGGGGAGCCTCACCAATCAGCGAATCCGACTACTTCCAGAAAAGCGATGAATTTAGGCTGTGGTTGAAGGAAGAGAAGGGTAAAGTGCGTTGCAGTTTGACATTCCTTGTTATTTTCCTCTTATCTGAGCTAGTGATATAGTACTTTGACAGTCTCTCAGGGGACAAAGCTAGGAGGTAAGTAAATTGTCACATCTAAGCGGTGGAATCTCACCATAAATCAGTTACTTTCGCAAGTTCGTCAAGGTAGTAGTCATCGTTCGGAAGCATCGTATATGATAACCCATACTGTCTTATTATAGGCATGGAACCGGGGGAAGCTTTCACGTGAATAAGCCAAATTCCTCCAGCAGTGACCGCGTTAAATGGCAGACTTTTTAGGCACATACTATGACGGCGTAGCCCCTGGATCAATGCCAGCCGCCGCCAACACTTCCTATAAGTGGTCTTTCTCCTCGAAAACTCGCGCAGATGACGATTCGCTGCGAGCTGCACGCGCAGAGGTTGGTGCAGCGACATATGGCCAAGCTTCAGCCTCGAGCAGCAGCACTCGTCGTGTTCTAGGACCCTCCATGCCCAGCGCCTCTGATCTCACCCTTGCACGCGAGTTGACAGCGGAGCAGCGTGATGAAGAGCGCGTATATAAGCGAAAACGCGACAAGCTGGAGGCAAAGGAGAGAATCGAGGAGATGGTGGGGCCCAAACCTGTAGGAAGGGAGGGTATGCTGGAGAAGAAGCGCGCCAAACGAGAGGGCGACCGTGCTTTCAGAGAAAGAGGCGATGAAGGTTTGGAGGTCGACGAATCAACCCTCCTCGGTGGAGGTGACAGTTTCAAAGACCAGTGTGTCCATATCCCTCTCTTAATTATTTCTGATATTGATACGATGCCTCATTGTAGACTTGCACGACGAGAGATGGCCAAGAAACGGTATGAACACAAAAACGAAGAAAAGCAAAACGCAATGCGCGAGCGTTCGAGCGCATTCAAAGAAAAAGAAAAGGTGAGGACATGCGTTGCTTACCGTTCGTGCCGCACATTTGACCGCTCGCCATACAGGCTACAATGGATATGTTCCAGCAGTTGGCCAAACAAAGATTTGGATGACGGAAATGTCAGACCAGATTAACTCTGCGCTTCTTTCCGAATTCATCGCTTATTTGGACGCGGTGTTTTCAACCTTCCTGAGGTTCGGGCGACCAGTGTCCGATTGCCCGTTCTGCTTACAACGAAAGACCTCGCTCCACGCGTTATTACTTATCAGGCTTTAGGATCTGGGATGGTGTTACATTTGGATTGTGATACAAATAAAGAACTCAGTTCTGACGCGCCCGCATCAACCAGAAAAAAAGATAAGAGAAAGAACGAAGTGAGAGAAGTAAACCCAGAAGTGTGTTTCGGGAAAAAGATTTAACTGTCCAAATATAATTCAGAATCGTTTTCTTGACAGGCGGGCCATCTATAGCACTGACCAGCGTGTACCCCGTCCATGCCACTCAAGGGCAAGAAAAAGGAAGGTCATGATGACGAAGACCGTTGCGAAACTCCGCGACGCGCAAATCGAGGCAATAACCAATTATAGTCTGACGGTGGGGGTGAACCCCATGCTTGATCTTCCAGGTCAAGTGCCTCAGCCTATGTGTCCGCATCAACACCGAGTGACGGAATAAGACGCGCCCCATCTGCGTACCTCAACAATTTGGTTCACTTTGTTTATTATCGGCACCGAATTCGAAGGATCGATGTTCAGCTGATCATGGCGGAATAATATATCGTCCGTCAGCACACAGTATTCTATTGGGGTCGTTTGATAGGACGTACTAGTGTGCTGGTATCAGAGCTGAAGCTCATTCGTCCGCAAGAGGTTTTTTTTGACAACTAAACATGGGTGAGATCATTGGTTGCACTGGCATCAGAGATCGACATCCACTGACGCTCTTGTTTTGGAACGGCCTTGTTATTAACGATGCGAATGTCTGTAGAAAAATTCATATTTAAACCCAACAACCGTGATCATAGATGGGCAAAGACACACCGAAGGCATAGTATGTGATGGGTCGGAAAAGCGATATGAACGGGGGTAGTAATTGGGAAAGAAACAGCCTGAGGCAATTTATACTAAGCGCCTCCACTAACGACTGGTCAGTAAGTATAGAGTCGGAACGTCAGACTGGGCGAGGGGGCGATTGAGGGTTCTTCTGCCAGAGTGGAACTCCAGGAAGTTGAGGCGGACGGGTAGAAGGGATGGGCAAAAGACCTGAACGGGTGCAGTTTTCTTCCTTTATATAAGTTTTCCAACAACTCCAGGGGTGGAGCAGATGATTGGAGCGGACCATCCAGGGCCGTACAGACCTCGAAGGGACAGATAGATCTTCACATTTCTATGTATCAAGAGGGGTTGCTACCCGTTACTTCATTCCTCTCCAGGTTACTGACGAGAAAGGTGTACCTATAAATAAGTATTGATCAACGTACACCGGGATTATGCGAACAAACGCAAAACCGGAGGCAGTTTACATGTCTAAACCCCCATCCATCGCCGGCCAAGAGTGGGTCGAACAAAGACACCATGAGTCCCCGGCGTGTCAAGGCTCACAATACTTCATGTCAATCAGTATTTCATATGGAGAGGCGTCCCACTGGTAGCTCCTCCCGTCAAATCCGGATCTCGGTCCTGCGCACGAAGCCAGTGAACAAAAAAAAAATCTTCAACAATACGACCGGTTGCGGAATAGATTAAATAAGGAGTGAAACTAACCTTTATGACGCTGCGGGTGCCGCGCAGAGAGGTGGGAAGGAACCTCGCGTAACTGGGAGAATCTGTCAACATTCAAGTCAATTTCCAGGAAATAAGGAAAGAGAGTGGAAAGGAATCAATAAACAAAAAAGATTATGCCCCCCCGTCCTTCGCGGGAATCCTACCCAAATAGAAATTGAGAAACATGAAGCAACACGGAACCCACGATGGACGTCACCGTTTACATTTGCTTCTGTGCAGGTTTTGGACGGATAAAGTAAGTAACCCCCATCTCATGACGAGGTTTACGGCGTTCTGAATTCCTTGACAGCTGACCTGACCGTTGTAAGTAAGTATGGGATCCAAGAGAAAATAAAGACCCTCAGTGGGGACCCGGCCGGGGTATATTTTTAGAACCGTTAACGCGTCCGAACCAGAGCCTTATGGATTCATGATCATGTTGAGCGGTGAAAATAAGCCACTTGTAGAAGCGCGTCAATTTTCGAGCTCAACATCGGCAAGAAAAGGATCCGAATCTCGGAAGTATTGCGAGATACGAATGGCAAATAGAGTGTAGTGACAGCGAGACCACGATGTTTGCACGAGATCCAACTGGAAGAGATAGAGGACTCGGTTCCTTTGCATGCGCTCCACAGCCAAATATGCGAGAAGTGAGGACCGAGAAACGGCAAGCCTTGCAATAATAGCGATGCTTACGACAAGTGGTAAGACCTATATCATGTCGAGATAGAGGACTTCGATTCTTAGGCATATGCTGCACCGTCAGATATGCGACGAGCGAGGACCGAGACTCCGAGAGACGGCAAGCCTTATAATAACAGTGGCGTTTACGGCAAGAGGTAACACCTATATCAAAATTACAGCACATCTACATGGAACCCAAATACGCGATGAGATTAATGAAAAGCGGGAATGGAAGACGACATACACACTTACGATAAAACGGGATTTCAAACACCGACATCGGGCGAACAGAATGAAGCACCAGACAGCAACACCATCCCAACTCCTAGACCCGTCCCAATGCTATCATGTACTATCCATCAAATCATCCACCGCGTCCCCAACCTCCTCAAAGATCAAACTCCCCTGCTGCTCCTTCAACCATTGCACACTGCGCTTCTCATCCATGAAGTAAGAATACGCCCTCCGCAAGTCCTCAACGCCGACTTGCTCGGCCTTGCGTTTCCTTGCCACCACCTTCCCACACGCGATGAGGTTCAGGGCGTACCGCAGTGTCGTTTGCGTAGCCATGGAAGTGAGCACATTCGCGGCGTCAGCCGTGAGTTGGACATCTTCCTCTTCGCATCTTTTTGTGGGCAAGGGAGAAATCATGTCCGGTCAGCGTGGAAAGCTCCAAGAGTAGTTGTCAACGGACCTGATCTGAATGATTTGCTGGATGTCTTCCTCGCTGTAAGGCTTGGTGCTTACGATCAGCACTCGGTCAAGGAGATCCATGGGTAGACCGTGAGGGCTTCTGAATTTTGTGCCCCGGATACGTGCCATCCCACGATTGGAGGCCATAATCACCAACGGTGCGAGCTCGCCTTCTAGTGCACGGTTGAGGAATGAGAAGCACTCGATATCGAGCATGTGGACTTCATCGATGAATAGCACCTACGAGGAGGTCAATAAGTATTACCTTAAAAGATTAAGATAATACGAACCCCTGGTACAATCTCTGCTTTTCCCTCTTCTCTCCACTCCGCCACCTTCGTGTTGATCTGGTTACGTAATTCAGGCTTAATTTCACCAGTGTCACCAGCAAATAGTGCGAGGAAGCCTTGGGTACGACTGTTTATAACGTCGATTTCATGGAGTGAGACTGTGTGCACGACCTCTTTTCGTTTCTGGATCTCGCCTTCCGGGCATTGAACGAATTTTGTCTGGTAAAGGGGAAAAACGAAAGGACAGGCTGCGTCAACCCTTTGTGATCAAATGAAGTGGAAAAGGGAGGAAAGGGGACGTACATCAGCCCCCATAGCGTCATAATCCCGGGATTGAGCAAATGAGCGGCCGAGTTTTGTAACCTTTCCAGAGGTTTTGTCGATGGCGATCACGTCTCCAGCGAGAACCTTCTCCTTGGTGAGCGCTTCGATCATTTTCATCCCCAGGTCATAAATGGTTTCCATATCCGTCGTCTTAATCGTTAATTTTCCTGTCTTGGTTGCCTATAGGTTTCGATACAGTCAGTACCTCCGTTACGTCAGGCCGTGCAAGACCGGTATGAATGGTGCTCGACGGCAAAAAGTAAAATATGACACATACACCTGTTAGACTTCGGTCGATTTGAATCTCCACAACCTGGCCCTCGATCAACTCCGTCTCCTCCTTTATCCGGACTCCAATACTTCGGCGGAAAGCCTGTGTTAGAGCTTCTGTTTTAGACATTGAGAGCGAAAAGACTTCGCTCGCGGCGATCATTGTGAATGGGACGTCAGGACCGAGTGACTGTGCCATGCCTGCATTAGATTCGCGACCATGAGATCAATAAAGGGGGTAAAAATGTCTGGAACGCACCCAGAGCGATGGCAGTCTTCCCAGTTGACGGTGGGCCAGCGAAAAGCATGGCGCGTCCAGCGATTTTGCCCTGTTGTACCATTTTGAGAATCATTCCTGCGGCTTTTCGGGCTTTTGCTTGGCCGACAAGGCCCTGCGATACAGCGCGGGGTTCTAACCGCTCATCGAGCCCGAGACCACGGATGTGAGAGTGAGCACCTGGTTATGGGCTGAGCCAGACGATACATTGCAGAAAAAGGTGGTGTACGACGCACCGATGCGCTCCATTTTAGTGATATCCCGCAATTCGGACGTTCCAGTCGATATATTCATGGCCTTAAGATACAGTAATTAGTGGAATAATACGGAAAATAGGCGCCAGAGGACTGACCATGGTTGATGGGAGGACGGAAAAGACGCGTCTGTTTGGTTTGCAGCGAAGTGACAAACACAAAACCTGTTTCTTTCCTTTTTGGACTCTGCACAAATTCTTCGTCCATTTTCATGTTCAGCTCAGTCCGGGGCAGCTCTTCGACGCTGCTCCGCTCCTGCCTCCTTTCTGGCAGCAATGTCGGTTCAAAAACGTGTTTAGCAGCACCCCGTTCAACGCCAATAGTGACCTACAACCGCAGCTATGTCACAGTAATTTGGAAAAACGCCAAACCGTCCGAGGTCGGGAAGGCGCTGGGGCGCTCGACGGAGCTGTACAAAACCTATAAACCGGTTTCGCCCGGTATTCGCCACCTTCGTCGTCCATTAAACCCACATTTATACGAAGGGCGGCCCTTGCGGACTCTCACCGTCGCCAAGCGGAAACATGGTGGCAGGAATCAACACGGTCGTATCACTGTACGGCATCGCGGCGGAGGACACAGACAACGTATCCGGATTATCGATTACAAGCGCGAGGCAGCGGGGATCCATGATGTTGTGCGTATCGAATACGACCCCAATCGTTCTGCGCATATTGCACTATTGTTCAACCGCGACCCGGCAGCCGTCGCGAGTCAAAAATGGAGCTATATCATTTCGACGGAGGGGCTGAGGGCAGGAGACGAGGTAAGGAGCTTCAAGCAGGGGATTCCGGAAGACTTTCTCCCTGGGTTCGCGGAAAGCCAGACGCAGGCCAACAAGAAGGGTAAGAAGGACGTCGAGGAAATTGAGGGCGGCGACGCGGCCAAGATGAGTGCGGCGACACAGGCAGCCTCAGACGAGTCTTCGCAGTCTCTCGCTCTCGGTTTGCTTCGCTCGATGACACTCAAACCGGGAAATGTTCTGCCCCTCCATCTTATTCCACCGGGGACCGTCGTAAACACCATTTCGCTAAAACCCAACGGTCCCGGAATTCTCGTTCGTTCCGCTGGAACTTTTGGACAGGTCATTGCACACGAAGAGAAGGGTCGATACGTGCAAGTCCGTCTACAAAGTGGAGAAGTGAGGAAAATCCTTCGTGATTGTTGTGCGACCATCGGCAAGGTCAGCAACCCGCTGTGGAAGAACCGTTCGCTAGGAAAGGCCGGCCGTTCTCGTTGGCTGGGCATTAGACCATCCGTGCGTGGTGTGGCTATGAATGCGTATGCTTATCCTCCTTGTTTTTCTTCGGTATTCTCACACTAATTCTTCGCTGTATTTAGAAACGACCATCCTCACGGTGGTGGACGTGGAAAATCCAAGTCTAACAAGCATCCTGTGTCTATCTGGGGCTGGGGTACAAAGGGAACGGGGACGAGGAAACCGGGACCCAAGGGGCCGAAGAACAGCAACAAGATGGTCGTTCGTGAACGTCCTCGCGGAAAGGAAAAGCAAGGTCTAGCTTGATTCGCAACCCCGTATTCCCGAGATACTAAAAATAATCCTTAATCTTCATTTTACTTGGAACTGTATCTTCTTGAACGCGTGGACAATTGGGAGTATTTTCATTGCCTACCTGATTGTTTGTTTCAGCCAGCTGAGGACGACAATCAACTCTCTTCTTCCTCTTCCTCTTCCTCCTCATCTTCCTCACCCCCACCCTTCTTAGGTTCTTTATTCAACTCTACTTTCCCCACCAGATCCCTCCAAGCTGTCAGCTCATCGCCAACCTCATTCGAGCCTTGTTCAACGAGCTCCTCAAGGCCTCGTAGTACGCGGCTGTTCCTCCATTTGAACTCGGCGTGACAGCGAACTCGTGGGTTTTCTGTTTTGAAAGGTCGCTTGTCGATTCGATGGTATCAGGTGGATTGAGAGTGTAGGTTATCTTTACCGATGAAGACATTTTCGCCAATTTAGTCGCGATTTCTGGTAGGTGATGGAATCGTTCAACCCTCCTTATCAGCTTTTTTTGGGTGGGCAGAACCTGTTGCACAATACGTGCAAATAAAGGTATGCTCTCAGGCTGTCAGTCATAAGTACACACGTTTCGTTGGTAATACGTGTGTCCGTATATGATCACAATGAATATGTAGCAATGGTTATTGTTGGACAATTTGGCTTTATTTGCCTCACCTTGACGGTCTTGACCACGTTTGCCCACCTTATGTACAAGAACGACCACGTTAGTCCCATTCAACCACAAAAACTCCAATAAATCTCTGTACTCTCAAGTCTCAATGTCAGATACCCAACAGCCGGAGAAAAAGGATCTCATGATCCTGTGCGTCATCCGTTCTTGCTTCTTTCTTTCTATCCACATTTATCTGAGGAATCCAGCGTTTTGGGCGTGACCGGTGCTGGAAAAAGCTCTGTACGTGTGGCCAGACAGAGTCAATATTTTCAATTTGCTGACTTACATGGGATCATCCCAGTTCATAAATGCCATTCTCGAAGAAGAGAGAATGAATGTGGGCCACTCTCTGGCATCTTGTACCGCTGAGCTCGGCGTCGGTTACGTGGATGAGGAAAAAACCAAAGGATATCCATTTCTAAAGAATTACCGGCTAGTCTTTGTTGATACCCCAGGCTTAAACGACAGTTCTATGGAAGATTTCCAAATCTTGGAGATGATTGCCACCTGGTTCAAGCAGGCGTACGTCTCGCTATTTACAAAGCTCCATCGACTAACCGAGGGTCATAATAGTTATGCCAGAGGATCGAAAATTGGCGGCGTCCTTTATCTTCATGATATAACAACGTCACGATTCGATAGCGCAGCACGTGAACACCTGCGAATATTTACGGGTCTCTGTGGGGATGGTCCGATTCAAAAAGTCGTTCTCGCAACCACGAAGTGGGGTTTGAACAGTCCAAATTCTGAGAACCACGAAACGCAACTAATAACCGAATATTGGAAACCCCTCATCGATCAGGGAGCGCACGTTCGCCGATACGACACTGGCCACGAATCAGCTTGGAACGTTATCACCCCTTTTTTGACTCCAATCAATGTGACCACCGGTGCCAGGAATTCCATCTCACCCAAATTTTCCATTATGAACATCTGGCGTAAATTTATGGGTCTGTTTCGCAAATGATGTCTATTCTCTTCAACCGATGTGCCCAATAATCATGTGTAACGACGGCAACTGACCGCAAGCCGCCGTGTAGTCTAATTATCCCTCTTTCCCTTATACCTATATGATCTCATTTGTACTTCCATGAATTAATAACATCCCCCCAAAAAAAATCCCGGTTATCCAAGTTGTTGGAAATATGGGCCATTGCTTCGCATGGCAGCTAAAGAACGACTAGACAGCTGCACACATCTTTAAACTGGAAAGAAATGCATTGTTCATTCCCATCGGTTATTGACTTAGGGATTTGGGGCCGCTCTCGTTGTTTCTACCTGCATTCCAACGAAAAGGTTCTCGAAAATGCATACGAACAGCAAAAAGAAAAGGTCAATTAAAATATTACAGTAATATAACTGCAGAATGAATCCTAGTGCCATTATGATTTCGCACTGTGCCCATTTAAAAGTTGTCGAAAAATGTGTGAAGTCGTCGTGAAAGAGTGACCTTCAACTTGTGAAGCTCACTGACCACATGTCTAACTTTCTGCTCGGCTTCTCGTTTCGCTTGTAAGGCCCTATTCGGGATCCCGGTTACGATCCGGTTAGGGTCGGTTGGGTTAGGTTAGAAAAGTCACAAACCGAGGTGACGGGTTTTTGGTCGGTTAGTCACAAATCATGTGGGCACATAAAATTGTCGTACGACATCAGCGAACGGCTTGGCAACGTTCCTGACGACGAGCTGCTATCGAGCTCATCGTCGATGCCTGCTCGTCGTCGGGGCTCGACAAATTTTGCCAGCACCAGAAGGTGATT